>JZKD02S0013361.1:60431-85048 GCA_000966675.3 Picea glauca
ATATGGGATAAGTGGTGCAATGCGGTTCTCAGGGAGCTCCTGTGGTAATAATTATTTGACTGGTGGAATTGTGATGTGGGGAGGGGCCTTAGTGAGAGGAGTAGTGTCTTTGATATCAGTTCCATTAGAATATACTACACACACTTGTGTTGAATGGTGTAGGAGAGGTGGTGCTCCATGATATTCCCCCAACAAGGATGGGTCCTTGAATCTTTCGAGACCCATGTTGATGACCAAAAAATAATCTGAGCTAGTGCGAACAAGGGGAATAATGTTATCAATGTTGGCAGAATGATTAGGCTCGTAATGTGTTAGTTGATCGATGGTGATGATTTTCCCATTGTGGGGGAACATCATCGTTTGAAACACAAAAGAGGCTACCGCTTTCATAGCGTACATGTAGCTACGTCCGAACAAGATATTGTAATCAAGTGGGGTGTCGATAAATTCGATGTCAATTAATATGGTTTTTCCCCCAAGTTCTACAGGGACATTTTAGAAGATCCCTTCAGGGGATGATGGTCGAACGTCATAAGGTCTCAGGTTGATGGCATATGGCTCAGGTGAGTCGAGTTTCTGCCATACTACTTTGGACATGATGCATGTGGATGCACCTTCATCGATAATACACCGATGAACTGTGATATTCCAGATCTTAACTGGTATCTGAAAATCTACTAGGGTGGGGAGGCATGGTTCTCCATTATCTAGATCAAAAGTGACGAGTCAAGTATCAGCTGGGTCGACTACCCCCAAGGAGGAAATCAAGGATTTCCGCTGATATGGACAGGTTTGGAGGACCTCCAATATAGACATGGCTGTAGGGGACTATGCTAAGTCATCGACCAGACTGTATTTATGGGTTTCCCTAGCATGAGGTTTATGTACATTCTGTTGTAACGACATGCGAGGTATGCGAGGGTTCGGTTCAGTGTTAGGGTGTAGAATCATCAATGGTTGTTCAGTTGTAGTTGGAGCCGCGTCCGAGGTGATTGGGGTAGATTCAAGGGGAACACTTTATTGACAACCACATGTTTGCATAAGAATTTCTTCTTTGCTGGTAAGGAGGATGTTGTGATAGACCGTATTTATGGGTTGATTGGGACCTGAGTTTTGATACTGCCCCATTTGTGGTGGGGTAGGCATTATCTCTTGTTGGGTATTCATCACACCTTGGTGTGGAATAGGGTTTTTCA
The DNA here is from genome assembly GCA_000966675.3 of Picea glauca. Taxonomy (NCBI): domain Eukaryota; kingdom Viridiplantae; phylum Streptophyta; class Pinopsida; order Pinales; family Pinaceae; genus Picea; species Picea glauca. The sequence continues at coordinate 61,628 of JZKD02S0013361.1, forward strand.
AAACAGTCGGAGGTGGTGGTTGCAAATAATGTTGTGGGGCTTTCTGAGGGGTAGGTGGCTCTGGAGGACATTGCGCGTTCATGGATTCTTTCATCCATTTGAAATCAGTAATTTGGGGGCAATGGTGTGTATAATTTACATACTCACCACATAGAGCGCAAGGGAAGTTTGTTCTGAGGTTATTGTTCTTCCCTTGTCGTGGTTGATTGTTATTGGTGCGCCCTTGGGGGTTTTGGTTGCCTTGATTTTGGTTTCCCCCAATGGGATGGTTTTGATGGGGGTTATTTCCTCCTAGTCCTGGGTTGTTATTGTTTAGTTTTTTCCCTTTATTCTTGGCATTATTCAGTAGATGGGCCAGATTTTCCGTATTCAATTGTTCAAAAGTCTAAAGCTGTTGAATGGGATAGGGTTGAACAAATTTAACACTAGCATGTGGTTGTCTTGGTGGAGGAGCAACTGGCTGTGGAGGACCAGAAAATGGAAAATATGGATTGTTTTGTGGAGACGATCCATATGGAGTGTAGTAAGTTGAAGCACTTCCACTACTTCTAAGGTTATATGCGGGGGTTGAGGGTGAACCCGTACTTGGTTGAGAGACCAAATGCATCATGGGTACCGGTGAGGGTCCACCCATTGGTGGAGGGGTAGCAACATGATATGACTGTTGGTGAGTGGGAGGAGGGTAATAAGATGTCCCTCCATATGGTTGTAGATATTGAGGTGCACCATAAGTGGGTGACGGGTGGCCATAAGGGTTGATATGGGTCATAGAACCAATCAACCCATCCGTAGCGTGGGACATCCCAGGTTTGTCTTGGCCGAATGGTATGGGTTAGGGTGCATCAGACAATACTGTGTACAAGTAACTGATTGAGCATAGATGAGGTCAAAGTATTGGGCTTTTCTGATGGCCTCCTCTTCTGATTGAGGAAAAGTGGATGTTGCATCCTTGGCAATAAAAATACAAGTGATTTAAGAAACCAATCAAGATGTTGTTCTTTGGTGGTTTCTGCTTTACACAAACTACGTCGCCGACGCCATTCATGGATGTGGTTGGCTATATGGATAGAAGGGGTTTGTTTGAACTCATAGAGAAGTTCTAATCCAGTATCATGATGAACTGGTAGTTGTAAAAAGGACAAAAAGGCCCTAGCTAATGATTCAAAGGTCACATTGGACCCTGATTTTTCGTCCACATACCATTTGGTTGATGAGCCCGTGAGAGTTCTTTGAAATAACCTCAAGCGGATGGAATCATCCATGATGTTGTTTGAAGAGAACCATAAGTGAAATGTCATAACATGGTTGGCGGGATCTTCCCCCGGTTTTCCTTCAGATTTCAGAATATCTGAAGGTAGTTTGGTAGGCATATTGGGCCATGTGGGGTCATGTAAAATGGGATCATTCATGAGTTTGGTAAAATCAGGAATGTTGAGGGATGCCAAGTATGGAATAGGAATATTTGGTGGAGGATTAGTTCCATCCATTGTGTGAGTAGGTAGTGGACCTGTCCCTTGAGGGGGATTTGGTGGGGTTGTACTTCTCCCTTGAGAAGAAGTTTGACCCCCGCCTCCTTGTGAAGGAGAACTAATGGATGGATGGCCTTGGGAATTTGACCCAAGAAAAGTGGAACCAAGTAAAGTTGATCCCAAAACAATAACACTCACGGGGGTGTGATATGGTTGAGCTGGTGAGTTGGCAAGACTAGAGACTCCTCCTAGAATAGGATGGAGATTCTGTAAGCATCTAGAACAATGAGGATTATGTGGTTCCCCTATGGTTCTGACTAGCAAAGTGAATGTGTGCAAATGGTAACAAGAGAGAAATAATTGAATAAGAGATTTTGTGTATTTTTTACCTTCAAAGGATAGTATAACTCACAATTGCATGTAATCAAATGAATATCATACATAAATCAACTTTAAATAAACAAGCATGTGGATAGGTAGATTTTGTTTGCGTGAAGGAATAATAAAAACAAATGCGTGTGTCCTAAAATAAGTATCGTCCTTTATCTCAATTAGCACTGGGCCTTCCAATAACACTCAATAGTGGGGTCTGAAGCCACTGGAAGAGGAACTAGTGAAGGTTGAAGTAATCAGTTATAATGAGGGGTAGAGGGTGCATATCCTGAAAGAGCTGGCGATATTTCCCAATAGCCTCACAAAATTGGATCAAGGCGCAATTTCAACCCACAATCTTCACGTGGGTGGATATCCTAATTTTGGCCACTAAGTACCTCGATCAAAGTGTGACATTTAGATTTTCGGCCTCAGAAATGGGTCATGGGCTGGATGCCCTCACAAGAGTTGGGTGACTCAAGGAGGGATGCATAGAACAACCAGACCTCTGCCTTCGACCCTTCACGGGTATCTCTCTGCCTTATGGTGTAGGAACACTTGACTTGGAGGTTTTGAAAGTTCCCTATTTCTCAACTTCTATTGTTTGACAATGTGAGAACCTGATAACGGGGGGTTATTTGGATGCCTACCCTCGTGATCCTACCTAGACTAAAAAAATTCTTTTGGCACCTCCTATGGAGAAAAATTTAGTGCATTTTAAGGAAATTTTTAGATGTGGTGGGTTGAGATTGGGGTCATGGACCAAACTCATTTGAATCAATTGGTGTGGATAATTTCCAAAGAAGTAGTCGGATCTTTCGGAATTCCTTTGGAGAAAAACTACTTCGACCTCCACTATTCTAATAGAAATTTGTGTGTGTGGGGAGTGGTTTTGTGTGCAAGGAAGTGAAAAGTGTGCCAATAATAAGTTAAGTATGAGATTGCAACATGTGAACTTTATGTGGTCCTTACAAATCTTCTTACCTAGCTTACTATGTGTCTTTGGTACAACCTTGCGGAATATTTAGAGCCCTAAAGAACTAGAAATGTGGACATATGGGCCCTTACAGTTCATTTAAACTCCCTAGAATGTTGTCTATACTAAGAAATATTTGAAACTATCCTAGAATTTGTAGACATGTGGACATGTATGGGTCCGCTGCTTTAATCTTTAAAATTTCCTAGAGTGTGAGCTAAACTCAGAAAGAATTTTAGAAACTATCCTAAGATTGCAAACATGTGGGCATGCATGGGCCCTCACAAAGCTTTAAGATGATTTCAAAAACCAAGAGGAACCCTAGGAGGGCTTTATCTTCTTCTAAAGATTTTTTTTTTTTAAGGGAGATGAAATGTCCTTTTAACCACCTTTCTGATTCCCGATATCACACTAGGGTGCGGGTGAAGAGCATACTTGAGGGCCAAAATTAACTTCTAGTCCCAATCTAAGTGATTGTGTATGAAAATAAATAACTTCAACTTAAAACTTTAAAATCCAAATGAGCCATCCATGTGGCAATAAAGAAAAAGAGGAGAATAATGATTCTTTTTACCCCTATGTGCCTATGTTATCTAACCTTTCTTATGAGAAAAAACTCTAAGTGGAGTGTAGTTTCCTTAAAAAGTGTAGGAAAATAAAAAATTGAAGGCTAGGGGCCCTCAAACCATTAATAAAAACCCTTACAATTTGAAAAATTGGACTTATGCGCGGGTTACAGTTTTGATAGGCGCTCAGAGGGCACACAATGCGCAGAGTAATGAAGTATGTTTCGTGCACAGTGCACATAATGCACGTCTGTGGGATTGAAAATTTGTGCACTTCCTGTCACGCATCGGGGAAGAAATTTCCAAGTGAAATACTACTTCCTTAGCTCTGAATTTTGATTTTGGCAGGTTGGGCTAGGTCAGTTTTGGTACTTGCATGTCAAAACAATCAAAATGAAGTGCTCTGAAGGCTTAAATAGGGAGGAATTTGATACCGGTCCCCAATATGGTCGCCAATATTTTGTGTTGGTTTTGTCACTTGGATGAGCAAAAGCACAACACTTGCATGTTTAGATAAACCTGCTAAACAAGACAGAAGTTTGTGAGTTGGTTAGACAAACCAAATACACATGAAAACACATAAATAAAACTAAAAACAACTAAGAAATAAATGTTAGAAAGCTTGAGAAACTTAGAACCATGAAAATAAAAAAAATGACCAACGTATTGCTACCAATGGATCAATAGATTGATAGGAAAAACACCGTAGAGAAAGGCATGGAATTATGAGTCCCCTCTTACTCCTTGGGAGGGATCTTGAGTTCCCTAATTGAGAGTTCTTCTCTCCATATAATGGAATAAATGACAAATGGTGAAGAAATAAAAATGCCTATTCCATCAAGAGGTGAGTGGAATGGCCTATTGCAATGGTACTTGAAGGCTTCAAAGAGAAAAGAGGATTCTCAAAGAAGAATTTGTGCAGCATAACAATACCTTGAAGTTCTTATTTTCTTAGCACACCCATGGCTCTTATTTATAGCATGTATTCATGGAAAAATGTAATCGGTTCATAGTGTGAACAGGGGGCCTTTTAGGGCACCCTCTATCCCTTGACCAACCTCCAAGCTAGATTTCGCTCAGATATGAGTCTCAAATCGTGTTGGGGGTCGGACTAGAAGTGGTTGAGGGGCCAAAAAGATCCATAAATGCATCATTTATAGAACTGCACAAATTTTCTCGTAGATAGTGCACATTTTGCACATAGTGCGCGCTAAGGGCTGTGTTGGCCCATGCATGTTGTAGACTGTGCACGTGCTTCCTTTGGTGAATTTGCACACTTTGATTTTTGACCCAATTGTATAGTTTTTTCCTTTTGATGGATTTTGGTGTTGTAGGTGGACTAATTTCTGCTGGCATTGATGTTTTTCTTCAACCATTGTGTGTAATGTTGCAGACGATTTTTCAGTGATAACAAACTTGTCCCTAAATTTTGAAAGAAACAAAAGAAAGGAAAAACGATGGGCTTCAAAAAATTGAATTTGCAAATGAAGGTGCCCATTGAGTCTTGACACTTAATCACTTCACCCACTTCACATGGATTAGAGAGGGATTTCTTGGAAACACTCCTTGACTTAGGGCAAGATCTACCCAATATGACACCTCGTCAACCCTCCCATATCCAAGCTTGGAAAGTCGCATAATGTCTTTGAGCACTTAATTGTTTGGCATGGTAATATTTGATGTACATGCTTAGGTGGCTCATTTATTGATTTGATTTACTTATCATTATGCTATTAATTGGGATCCTTGGAAGGTGTGCTTACTTGTATTTGCAAGAACTAGTTGGTGGACAATTTTGGAAGAACAAGCCTAGCTTGGGCTTCCTTGGGGATGCAAGCCCATAGGTTGGATGCCATGGGTCCACATGCTGGATCACAGAGTCAAATTTTTGTAGACCTAGAATATGATGTGGAAGACCTAGCCCAACCCTCACATCCCAAACGATTTTCCTAGGAGAGGAAAAACATCAGGTTTTTAGGCTTGATGTCATCCTTGGGGGCTAGGGTTTTGTGGTGATACATGAACGAGTGAACGTCTTGGTGAAAGAAGGCTTTGATCATGAAGAAGAGGATGTGGATTGATGACAAGTGGCCTTTGGAGGCCTAACCATTCTACTAGAACTCCAACGACTTGGTCAAAGAGGCAAACATCCCCTATAAGGGAGACATCACCTTCATTTTAGTGTTTTCTTTGTGAAAAAGTGAAATTAAAGTGAATTGTTTAATATTACTTTGTAAAAAGGAGCAATATTAGGGTTGTTGATCCCTAGTATTGTGTTTTAACCTAAGCTATGTGGAAAAACTATCTTAGTGACATTTTGTATAAATAAGAGATCATAAAATCTCATTTGAACATAACTCTCCCATTGTGTGAAGTAGAGGACTGGAATTTTCGCTACCTTTGGAGTTTTTCTTTCCTCTTGTTCTATGGAATGGTTTCTTTGGTTATGGTGATGGTGATGATGATGTGATATCTCTTGTAGGTCACTTCTAGCTTATTGTGGTGGTTTAGATTGGCATGTTAAAGGATTTTCTTGGATTGGTATGGTTATTTACTTTGTTATTATCATTGGTAATTCGAGTTAAGGTTGTTTTGGATAAGTCTAGATAGGGAGTATAAGCACATACACCCCTATCCTAGTTTCCACCATAATTTTTAAGCTTTAAAATTATTTACAAAGGTTTTGGTTAAGGAAGTGTAAGGATATACACCCCTTAATTTCAAACCCTAGATTGGTTATTTTCCTTGGGGAATACGAGGATCTATACCCCCAAGGATATAGTAGCCCTAGATATTTCTTTAAGACCCCATTAACCCATAACTAAAGGCACTAATCTTTCATTGGAGATATAAATTGCTGCATTGGTAAATGTGAAATTTCAAGCTTTTGGTTTTCTCTCACTTGAGATTTTTTCCCCTAGCCTTGAGCTACCTTGCCTCATTGAGAAATCAAATTTCAACCACAATTTCTTTCTTCTATAGTAAAAATAACCTACAACCATTAGGGATGCTCTAACCCTAGCCTACTAACCCTAAATAGCTCCTAAACTAACCCTAGACTAGGCCTAAAAATCTTCCCTAACCTTATACCAACCTAGGCACACTTATTGAGCTAACTAAGAGCTGATTTTATTGGATATGTTTTCTTCAAGAAGTCTTGGTTTGATACATCCATAAGTCTGGTAATTTCACTACAGAAACCTTGACCTGAAGTCACTCATAACTTACCTTTCTACCATCAAAAGTTGCTAAGAATTTGCCAATTTATTCTACTTGTTTTAATACAATTCTTGGGTGGATTCTTTTTGGATTTTGGTGGCTATATTCACTGCTGTCATAGCAAGTTTGCTACATCCATAAGTCTGAAAAATACTTCTGCATACATAATTTATGGCAGCCATAAATCATTGCTAAAGTCTCATGCTATAGATCATGAAATTCTCTAGTGTTTATCTACTTTGTTTCAAGCATATTTCATTGGACTTTTAGCAACTTGTTAGAACTATATTACTTTTTCCTTCACTGATATATACTGTTATTTTTTTCTGCAAATCAGGGACATCAAGCCTAGCTTGATGATCCAACTAACACATTATATTGCATAGTGGTTTTCATTGTGTCTCGGGAAGGTACAAGTTTCTCGGAAATTCATCCAAGGATTTGGAAACATCAAGACAATCTAAGAATCATGATCAAACTTCCATTTACATATATAATATTGACCTTTAGGGGCTTCACTCTTTCCATTTCCGTTTTCCCCCTCCATTCCCCCTAGGGTCACCGGGATCGCTTACCTAGAGTGACATAGTCACCCTTGAAGCGTAGGACCTATATCGAGGTGACATTGGGTATAATGTCCTTAAGTTGTCACCACTTGGTGGTTGGTTTGGGATTTTACCAAGCTACAACTTGTGCGATAACAATGTCGATTAAATTGTCTTTAAAGAGTTGTAATTGTGCTTGTATTATTGTCTAAAATAAATAAAATTATGGATCCATTACATCCACAATGATGTCTAAACATGTGTTTTTGGTTTATTAGGTCTCAAATGAAGTGGAAATAGAGTCCTATACAAAAGGACAAAAAACAAATGGGAGATGGCGACCCAACATCTACCATACCTTTATGATTAATTATGAATTGTTTAAATTTAATTAATTAACCAAAGTTTAACTTCTAATGATTTTAATTGACTTAATTAACTATCATTTGAATTTAACTTCTTTTAGTTCATCATAATGATGGGTGGAGTGTCCACTCAAAAGGTTGAATGTTTAAAAATTATACACGGTTTATCTCCAAAAATATCAACCAAAATTAATTAAGCAAGTTAAAACACTTTGTGTAATATATGACAACTTTGCAAATTTGTTATTTCAGATTTCATAATGATTCCCATAAAAAATTAAAAAACCAAACCAATTTTTTTATAAATTCATTTTTCTAGACACATCGATATTCATAATTCAAAATAGTCATATTTTAAATTTATGCACATTTTAAATTATTAAAATGTTTAAAAACTTTAAAAAATAAGTGTATAATTTTTTTAGTATGAAAATTGACTAAATTTGAAACAAACCTTAATTTTTAAATGAATACCTTTTTTTTAAGCCAAAGTTGGTAGTGATGTGGTTGTGATTTAGAGATGGTAGTTGGGTTATGATGATGTTTGTCGAACCACAATCATGGGTGCTTACTAGTTCATAAAATATGACTATACCAAGTTGATTATAAGAAAATACATAAATGAAATGATATTTTGGACTGAAATTTGGATCAAAGTGCAAAGAAGAGACCTATAAGGTAAGAAAATATATAGCTAAGTTCCAATATATAATGATTGGTTTAAAGGGATAAAGTGGAAAGCCTTGGGAGAATGTTGATGGGAGGATTGTTGTTGTCAATAAAGCAAGGTCATCGATCAGAGGACCACTGACATTGACAAAGCAAGGTTGTCCACAAGAGGACCATCAATGTAGACAAAGCAAGATATCTATGGGAAAGTTGTCAATCAATAAGTTGTTGATGATAAATTATCCATGAGAAAGTTGTTGAAGTTGGTGAAGGTGAAGTCAATGAAGGTGAAGTTAGCAAAGATGAATTTAGTGAAGGTGAATTCAATGAAGGTGTTGTAAAAAACTCTTGCAAAAGATATCGACAGGTTCCAAGAAGATCAACAATTTTGTAATGATATATTGGAGACAAGGTACCAATCTATAACTAAATGTTGGAGAAGGTGAATTTAAGGATGAACCAAAGACATTGGAGGGGTTCAAAATACATTATTTTTGTTCTTGAGTTAACTCCGAAGAACTGTTTTTGGGAGGATGAAATGTTGAAGATAGTGAAAATAGAATCAGAGTGTATTATTGTAGGAGAAATTGTCTGGTGAACCCAATAAATTTTTAGATAGAGTAATGAGAGTGCTTTCCTTATGTCAAGGTCGATTTTAGTTTCTGAAATACCCAAGGGAAATTTGTAAGAATATAAATCACATGATAATAATTATTAGAGATATAACTTTCTCCAATTAAAATTTAATGGTGCTCCATGTAAATAATTTATGTATGGGTGTTTCTTTCCTCTATTCTTTGTTATTGTATTGGATGTTAGTTTCTAAAAGACCCAAGGGAAAATTTGTAGGAATATAAATCACATGATAATAATTATCATACATAAAACTTTCTCTAATTAAAATTTATTGGTGTGCAATGTAAAGAATTTATGTGTGAGTGTTTCTTTCCTCTATTATTTGTTATTGTATTTCATTGAGAAATAAAGTTGAAACACATAGTTCATAAGCACAACTAATCCACTTAATTTGTTTTAATAAAATTCATAGTAGATGCATTGGGTGATTTTAACTTTCCCACAGGAAGATGGATCAATTTGGTAATGGAGCAATTTTTCTTTGATTTCTGAGGCCATTTTGCACTATGCTAAAAACCATACATAGGTATTTTTTCAAGTGGAGAGCCATTGTTTCAAGGTTTAACCTATAGTAGATCTTCAAGAAGTCCTAAAATGGTCGATGCCCATGAAATAATTGAGGGTAAAGAAATATTTACGAAACTAGAGTCTTAGGTAGAAGGAAATGCAAACCTACTATAGGATTTGGTTTGAGTGATAGCTAACAAGAATAAGAATGGATATGTAGACTCATCCAGAGGTGAAAGGAAGTAATCAGAGATTCCTTTAATGGATCATCGAAAAATATTTCATGGGAAAGATGATCTCCAAACCTCCAAGACTTATTCAAAATTGAGTCTAAGATTGATATTAAATCTTATGATCACCTGATAGACCATAAAAAACTAAGCATTTGGTTAAGATAATTGGAGGTTTATTTTAGTTACTATTGGTTCACAAATATTGAGAAGATATGCTTCTCTCCAATGAATATGCAAGGCATGTGTAGATGGGGAGGAGTTCAACACTCATATGGAAAGCCAATTTTACCCAATGAGTTATGAGGAAGAGAAAGAGTTTAAATGGAACTATATTAGATAAAGTAAATGGCAAGGAGTTCAAGCATATACAACAAATTTTAGGAAGGTGTGTATTCAATTGGGTATTGACCAATTTAATAGGAAGATAATGACCAAGTACAAAAATGGATTGCACAACCATATCAATGAAGGAAATATTATTTTTAAAGTAAAAAATATCAACGAGGATTGCAAGAAATACATATACATAAAAGAAAAGCATGGAGACAAGTCTGTTAATAGTGCTAATACTTATAAGACAAAAGGCCATAAGACCTAGAATAAGAAAGGGAAGCAATGACAATGTAAGAATTTTTTTCTAATACCATTTAAAAGAAGGAATTAAAAAGCAACCATTGCAAGAATACAGGACACGATAAGGACCATTGTTGGGAATTTCACCCAAAGTTAATTCCCATGATGAAATATGGTAAAACATTCTTGAAAGTTTAGTATAAGAAAGTTGAAGAGAAAAAGATTGAAGTAGTATCCATTGACGTGGGATAATGAAAACAAGGTTTAGTGTTAATGATATATTGATGTGGGATAATGAAAACAAATTTGGATTAGGAATATAAGAGAAGAGTTAAATAAATTTGACAAAGATAATTTTGTTAGCTTAATCATAACATGGAATTCACATCTTGTCATCGACAACAATTGTGTTAAAACAAGGATTATTTATGACCTTTTATTTTGTTTCCCAACCCAACAAAATTGATTAAAACTATGTCACTCGTCACTTGAATAGAAATAGAGACCTCCTAATTGACAGAAGAAAATAAAGTGCATATATCTCTTATTTCATGGTGATATTGAGACATTACAAAGCGTGTTATTGAGGAGGAATCCTTTAATGAAATTGATGATACTTAGTGAGAGTTCATTGTAATTATCAGAGCTTTCACAATTGGTAATGGTAGACAAGAGTATAGGAAAAAACCATAGAGATTTATATAGCTACTTGAGGGGAGGAGTAGGTTTTTAGATACAAATGGAAGGAACTTCAAATTTATAGGACCCAAACACCTTGACAATGGGGTCATATGCTTCCAATTGATGCAAATCACTCCTAACCAATTTGATTGATGGGTTATCGAGGAGAAACTAGGATCAAGCAAAAACATATGGCCCTTTTTTGAATCCTCAACTTCCTATTAGATAGGAATTCATGCTCCAACCCACCCCATATTTATGGAAATGTCAATGACCTAAGGGGAAGAAATACTAGAGATCATGGATCCCTTTTTTTGGTCACTTGATCCAATTGATTCCTATAATAAAAGGTCTTGCCTTTTGCCTTAATAGCTAGTATTAGTATAATGCAAACATGATCGTTGGAAGAGGTTTGTGGATGGCACCTTTGTAAATTGGTCACATGGTGAAGAGGAATTGGATAAGTTTCTCAATTAACTCATCTCCCGACCATATAAAATTCACTATGAAAGTTGAAGAAAACAAGATTGTCCTCTTTCTCGATGTTTTATGATCTAAGATTCTTGATGACAACATTTTCTATTGGTTCTATAAAATAACACCCACACTGATTATTACCTTTGTTCATGCTCCCACCATCATGTTTCTCAAAAGTTTGTTGTCCTCAATATCCTCATCACCAGAGAAATTGGTTGTTGCATGGTAAATAGGAATTGGATAAGTTTCCCAATAATTACCTCATCATCTGGTTATATAAAATTGACTATAAAGTTGAAGAAAAAAACATTGTCCCCTTTCTTGACGTTTTAATCTCTAGTATTCTTGATGACAATGTTTTCCATTGGTTCTACAAAAAAAACACCAACACTGGATATTATCTTCATGAAATCTCCCATCAACACCATGCTCAAAAGGTTGGTATCCTCAATATCCTCATCACAATAGAAATCAATGTTTGATATTAAAGAGGAATTGGATAAGTTTCTCAATTACCTCACCTCTTGACCATATAGAATTCCCTATGAAAGTCGAGGAATACAATGTTTTCCCCTATCTTGACGTTTAAGTCTCTAAGATTCTTTGATGGCAATGTTTCACATTGGTTCTACAAAAAAAAGACTCATTCTAATTGTTATATTCATACAAGATCATATCGTCAATGTGGTCAAAAGGTTGTTGTACTCCATATCCTTGTCACCAGAGACATTGAGGTAACTTATGTTGATCACTTAGAATAAAAGATCCTACCTTATCAACACCTTCCATAATAATGAATACCACCCTAAACTAATCACGAAGGCCTTATGAAAAGTCAATCTCACTAACCTTTCCCCTAACACCCCCACCAGTACCCGTCTTTCTAACCCCACTAACACTCTTAGCTTTTCCTCCAACACATTTAACACCATACCTTTCATTTAATGTGTGTTGAACAAAATCTCTGGGGTTATGGTAAAATACGAACATAAAATTTCCTCCATCCCTAATACTCTAAAAATTTCCTTAAATATGATAGGTCCTCAAGATCCCTACCGATAGCAAGGAAACTATGAAATTCAATGACCTTGTGGGCTTACCTACATAGGTCAAACAAGTCGTTCAATGCACACAATATGAACATAAAAATTGAATTCACAAAACCAACTCTTACCAAACACTAATGAATACTAAGCACCACATCTACATAGAAAACATGCAAGTAATTGTGAAAATTGACCACCTATCAAAAATATTAGTTCGTGAAGCTATTGAAAGTTAAAAAACACCATCATCCCTGAATAAAGAAGATGACTTAAAATTGAACGACCATTGGAAGCTTTCTATCAACACCATCAAATTAAAAATACCAACTCCTAAAATTAATATCTAGTCCTTTTTATTGCTTTCATATTATCTTTTCATTTCAAAGTTGATCAAAAGACACCTTACCAATCCTTCAAAACTTTTGTCTTGAATTTATTTTATCTACTTCTTTACACTAATGATTAGGTGTTTTTCCTTTACTAAACTTTATAAAACAAAATCTTGATTTTACCCAACAATTTTTTAATAAAATAATGTCTCAATTTTTTTTTGTAAAGTATAAAAAAATATTAAAAAATTTAAAATTATTTTGATAAGTTTTTAATCTCCCCACGTCAATGTATCTATATTTACCTTTATGTTAAAAAAATATTAAAAAATTTAAAATTATTTTGATAAGTTTCTAATCTCCTCATGTCAATGTATCTATATTTACCTTTACATTAAACATCCAAAAACATATATAAATAAAAATTACTTTACAATCTATCTATCTATCTATCTATCTATATATGTTACCACTTTTTACATTTATCTTAATATTAACCATTAGAATTATAGAGTGGGAATTCTTAACTATTCAACCTCTAACCACATAAATTAATTAATATGAACACAATCACGATGAGATATTGTTTTTCCTTAAAAGAATATCCAAAGGCCAAGTTCGTCTCCTTTGAGAAAGAAGAAAAAGTGATGTCAACTTCATGCAACGTTATCTTCTTAATAAGATATGTCATATTACACTAGTAGCAATCTTGAACGTGAACATTAGACTTGGGCCTTCTGCACATTTGCTAAGTTGATATATGAAAGTGATGTGACTATATGTATTCACATGAAAACAAAATACAGAGTGTGGTAATTGATTGAAACAAGAAAGACGTGTGATGGGAAGTATAGGTGAGAAAATATAGTAAGTATTTGATTTTGTTATTTGTTAAGACTATAGTTCTTCTTTAGAAATTGGAAAGGTCTCCCTGCCTTTTATATATAATTGAACTTATATTGTACATGCATTTACTTAAGACAAAACCCAACCTCCACTTTTGGCTCTTTCTTCTCACTTTATTTGACATTTTTCTTTCTTGTCATCTTCATGCATGTTTGATGGATTATTATGAAGGGAAATTATTATGTCTTTGAAAATTGTATGGTTTTCATGTAGTGAGCATGACTTTATATCGTTTCCTTGATGGATTATTATGAAGAGATATTATTATGACTTTGAATGTATGGTTTTCATGTAGTGAGCATGATTTTATATTGTTTATATCATTTTTATGTAGTGAGTATAATTTTAGAAGGGAATTATTGTTATTGTCATGAAAGCGTTTTTTTAAGTGTTTGGATTTATTTATTTTATTGGATTTAATCATTATGAGATTAGGTGATGAGTTTATTGGTAGGTTGCATTGTTTGAGAAAAGCTGTTATTTTTGGAATTGTATTTGGATGAGATTTTTGTGCTAGAATTATAACATAATTGTAAAGGGTTTTATTGGTAGTTATAATTTTGACAATGGATTGATTGAGCCATATGAGTATTAGCATGGGGAATTCCTACACGCCAAGTGGCTGTTGGTAGAGAGTGCTATATGAATATATACTAGTTAGATGGTGCTATGATTCATTGATTGTTGCAATTATCTTGCTCAAATCATGCAAAAAAAATATGTTTTGGGTTTTGTTTGAATGAGATCCTCGATATAATTTTTTTTTCCTTGTCACTTCATAGTCCCAACTTGAGGGTGGTATCCATAGTGAATATTGATGGATAATAGGAAGACTTCTCCTATGACTACAAGATTTTAGAGAATATATTGTCCAAATTAACACCCAAGTTTCCACCAAAATAATTCATTTTTAAATTCCTCATTTTTTTGGATTTTTTCTCATTTTGGTGGTAATCTAGGTGTTAGAGTGACATTTCTATTTACAACAAGAGAAATTTCAATAGAAATGATCATAATTTCTACCACAAAATATTCACGATGTCTCTATTAGGACTAAAGAAACATTGAGAATTGCAACCACAAAAATGTCCATAGATGCAACCATATATGTCCATAATTGAGATGTTAGCCATGTCTTTAGAAACATCCACAATTAAAACAATAGAAATATTTAAGTTTTAGACTACGTGAACTTCTAGAATTTAGTAATAATGAAATCGACGACTAAAAGTGCATTAACATATTTGGAAACACATGCTATAATGTCTAAATAAGCAGTGGGCATTTGATCTTATGACATTAGTGATGTCGATTAAATTGTCTTTATAGGGTTGTAATTGTGTTTATATTATTGTCTAAAATAATTAAAATTATGGATCTCATTACAACTATAATGGTGTCTAAACACACTTTTTTTTGGTTTATTAGCTATCAAATGTGGTGGCAATAAAGTCCTATAAAAAACAAAAAAAAAGGGAGATAGCGACACATTATCTACCATACCTTATGATTAGTTATAAATTGTTTCAATTTGATTAATTAATCAAAGTTTAACTTCTAATAATTTTAAATGACTTAATCAACTATAGTTTGAATTTAAATTCTTTTAATTTATCATAATGATTTAATTTAATTAAGCGAGTTAAACACCTTTACATAATATATGAAAACTTTGCAAATTTTTTTATTGTAGATTTTATAATTTTCACATTAAAATTTCAAAAACCAACCAGTTTTCTAATAAATGCATTGTTTTTGGTGATACATGTTAGTATTGATAATTCAAAATAGCCAAATTTTAAATTTATGAATATTTTAAGTTATCAAAAAGTTTTAACACTTAAAACAATAAGTGTATAATTTTTCTAGTATTAAAATGTATGAAATTTGAAAGAGACCTTACTTTGCAATTTTTTTTTATTTTAGATTTTATAATTTTCACATTAAAATTTCAAAAACCAACCAGTTTTCTAATAAATGCATTGTTTTTGGTGATACATGTTAGTATTGATAATTCAAAATAGCCAAATTTTGAATTTATGAATATTTTAAGTTATCAAAAAGTTTTAACACTTAAAACAATAAGTGTATAATTTTTCTAGTATTAAAATGTATGAAATTTGAAAGAGACCTTGATTTTTAGATGAATAATTTTTTTTTATATATCAAAGTTGGTGTTGGGTTATGATCATTGTTGTCGAACTGCAACCATGGCTAACTAGTTTTTGAAATATAATTATACTAAATTGATTAAAACATTATATAAATGAAATGTTATTATGATCCAGAATTTGGATCAGAATGCAAAGAAGAGGCCTATGAGGTAAGAAAATATGTATCCAAATTCTAAGATAGAATGGTTTGGTTCAAGGGGATCAAGTGGGAAGCCTTGGGAGAGTGTTGATGGGAGGATGGTAGTTGTCAATAAAGCAAAGTCATCGATGGGAGGATTGTTGATGTTCGTAAAGCAAGGTCATCCATTAGAGGACCATCAACGCAGACAAAGAAAGTTATTGATGAGAAAGTTGTCAATCAACAAGTTTTTGATGAGAAAATTATCCACAAGAAAGTTGCTGAAGTTGGTGAAGGTGAAGTTAGCAAAGGAAAATTTGGTCAAGGTAAATTCAATGAAGGTGTTGTCAAAAACTCTTGCAAAAGCTATCGATTGATTCCAATACGCCTAAGTATTTTGTAACATTATCTTGGAGACAATGAACCAATTTATCATTGAATGTTAGAGAAGTAAATTTTAAGGAGGAACCAACGATATTGAAGGTGTTTGAAATACGCTATTATTGCTCTTGAGTTAACTATGGTGAACCGTTTTTGGGAGGATAAAATGTTAAAGATAACAAAGATAGAATCATAGTGAATTATTGTAGGAGAAATCACCTCGTGAACCCAATAAATTTATTTTCCTATGTCAACGTGTCTTTCAATTTATTAAAGACCCAAGGAAAAATCTGTAAGAATATAAATAACACAATAATAATTATTGGAGTATATTCCCAATAGACCATTCTCCATTTAAAATTTATTGGTGCACCATGTAAGGAATTTATATGTGGGTGTTCCTTTCCTCTATTCTTTGTTATTATATTTCAAAGAGGAATAAAGTTGAAACACATAGTTCATAAGCACAATCAAACAACTTAATTTGTTTTAATAAAATTCATAGTGAACTTGAAACGAGTTGCTATCTTTGTTAAATGGAATTCATAAACAAGTTTTTCAACATCCTCTAATTTTAAGATGTTAGTGCAGTGGTAATTTATATTTTAACCCTCTCTTTTTCTATTTCTACTAATATCTTTCTCAACTAGTAGCAATCTTGAACGTGAACATTAAACTTGGGCCTTGTGCACATTTGCTAAGCTATATATGAAAGTGATGTGACTATATGTATTCACATGAAAACAAAATACAGAGTGTGGTAATTGATTGAAACAAGAAAGACGTGTGATGGRAAGTATAGGTGAGAAAATATAGTAAGTATTTGACTTTGTTATTTGTTAAGACTATAGTTCTTCTTTAGAAATTGGAAAGGTCTCCCTGCCTTTTAAATATAATTGAACTTATGTTTTACATGCA
Organism: Picea glauca; assembly: GCA_000966675.3. Classification (NCBI taxonomy): domain Eukaryota; kingdom Viridiplantae; phylum Streptophyta; class Pinopsida; order Pinales; family Pinaceae; genus Picea; species Picea glauca. The sequence goes on from JZKD02S0013361.1 coordinate 78,788, forward strand.
TTTACTTAAGACAAAACCCAACCTCCACTTTTGGCTCTTTCTTCTCACTTATTTGACATTTTTCTTTCTTGTCATCTTCATGCATGTTTGATGGATTATTATGAAGGGATATTATTATGTCTTTGAAAATTGTATGGTTTCTATGTAGTGAGCATGACTTTATATCGTTTCCTTGATGGATTATTATGAAGAGATATTATTATGACTTTGAATGTATGGTTTTCATGTAGTGAGTATGATTTTATATTGTTTATATAGTTTTCATGTAGTGAGTATAATTTTAGAAAGGAATTATTGCTATTGTCATGAAAGCGTTTTTTTAAGTGTTTAGATTTATTTATTTTATTGAATTTAATCATTATGAGATTAGGTGATGAGTTTATTGATAGGTTGCATTGCTTGAGAAAAACTGTTATTTTTGGAATTGTATTTGGATGAGATTTTTGTGCTAGAATTATAGCATAATTGTAAAGGGTTTTATTGGTAGTTATAATTCTGACAATGGACTGATTGAGCCATATAAGTATTAGCATGGGGGATTCCTATACGCCAAGTGACTGTTGGTAGAGGGTGTTACATGAATATATACTAATTAGATAGTGCTATGATTCATTGATTGTTTCAATTATCTTGCTCAAATCATGCAAAAAAATATGTTTTGGGTTTTGTTTGAATGAGATCCCTGATAGAATTTTTTTTCCTTGTCACTTCATAGTCCCAACTTGAGGGTGGTATCCATAGTGAATATTAATGGATAATAGGAAGACTTCTCCTATGACTACAAGATTTTAGAGAATATATTGTCCAAATTAACACCCAAGTTTCCACCAAAATAATTCATTTTTAAATTCCTATTTTTTTGGATTTTTTCTCATTTTGGTGGTAATCTAGGTGTTAGAGTGACATTTCTATTTACAACTAGAGAAATGTCAATAGAAATGATCATAATTTCCACCACAAAATATTCACGATGTCTCTATTGGGACTAAAGAAACATTGAGAATTGCAACCACCAAAATGTCCATAGATGCAACCATATATGTCCATATTTCAGATGTTAGCCATGTCTTTAGAAACATCCATAATTAAGACAATAGAAATATTTAAGTTTTAGACTACGTGAACTTCTAGAATTTAGTAATAATGAAATCGACAACTAAAAATGCATTAACATATTTGGAAACACATGCTATAATGTCTAAATAAGCAGTAGGCATTTGATCTTATGACATTAGTGATGTCGATTAAATTGTCTTTATAGGGTTGTAATTGTGTTTGTATTATTGTCTAAAATAATTAAAATTATGGATCTCATTACAACCATAATGGTGTCTAAACACACTTTTTTTTTTGGTTTATTAGCTATCAACCTATAAAAAATGAAAAAAAAGGAGATGGCGACCCATTATCTACCATACTTTTATGATTAATTATAAATTGTTTCAATTTGATTAATTAATCAAAGTTTAACTTCTAATGATTTTAAATGACTTAATTAACTATAATTCGAATTTAAATTATTTTAATTTATCACAATGATTTAATTTAATTAAACTAGTTAAACACCTTTACATAATAATTTAATTTAATTAAGTGAGTTAAACACATTTACATAATATATGAAAACTTTGCAAAATTTGTATTTTAGATTTTATAATTTTCCCATTAAAATTTCAAAAACCAAGAGTTTTTTAATAAATGCATTTTTTTTTAACATGTTGGTATTGATAATTCAAAATAGCCAAATTTTAAATTTATGAATATTTTAAGTTATCAAAAAGTTTAAACACTTGAAAAAATAAGTGTATAATTTTTCTAGTATTAAAATGTATGAAATTTGAAAGAGACCTTGATTTTTAGATGAATACTTTTTTGAATATATACTAAAGTTGGTGTTGGTTATGATGATTGATGTCGAAGTATAACCATGGCTACTTACTAGTTTTTGAAATATAATTATACCAAATTGATTAAAAAATTATATAAATGAAATGTTATTATGATCTGGAATTTGGATCAGAATGCAAAGAAGAGGCCTATGAGGTAAGAAAATATGTATCCAAGTTTTAAGATATAATGGTTGGGTTCAAGGGAATAAAGTGTAAAGCCTTGGGAGAGTGTTGATGGGAGGATGGTAGTTGTTAATAAAGCAAGGTTGTCGATGGGAGGATTGTTGATGTTCATAAAGCAAGGTCATCCATTAGAGGACCATCAACGCAGACAAAGAAAGTTATTGAAGAGAAAATTTTCAATCAACAAGTTTTTGATGAGAAAATTATCCACAAGAAAGTTGTCGAAGTTGTTGAAGGTGAAGTTAGCAAAGGAAAAGTTGGTCAAGGTGAATTCAATGAAGGTGTTGTCAAAAACTCTTGCAAAAGCTATCGATTGATTCCAATACGCCTAAGTATTTTGTAACATTATCTTAGAGACAATGAACCAATCTATCATTGAATGTTGGAGAAGTTAATTTTAAGGATGAACCAAAGATATTGAAGGTGTTTGAAATACACTATGGTTGTTCTTGAGTTAACTATGGTGAACCATTTTTGGGAGGATGAAATGTTGAAGATAAAAAAGATAGAATCAGAGTGCATTATTGTAGGACAAATCACCTCGTGAACCCAAGAAATTGATTTCCCTAGGTCAAGGTGTCTTTCAATTTATTAAAGACCCAAGGGGAAAATATGCAAGAATATAAATAAAACAATAATAATTATTGGAGTATATTCCCCATATACCATTCTCCATTTAAAATTCATTGGTGCACCATGTAAAGAATTTTTGTGTGGGTGTTCCTTTCCTCTATTCTTTGTTATTATATTTCATAGAGGAATAAATTTGAAACACATAGTTCATAAGCACAATCAAACAACTTAACTTGTTTTAATAAAATTCATAGTGAATCTGGAGCAAGTTCCTATCTTTGTCAAATGGAATTCATAAACAAGTTTGTTAACATCCTCTAATTTTAAGATGTTAGTGCAGTGGTGATTTATATTTTAACCCTCTCTTCTTTTATTTCTACTAATATGTTTCTCAACTACCATCTCTGGCTTGTACACACCATTGAATGGGTGTGTAACTATTGCATACCAATGTACTTCAACTACTATAACATCTTCATTTTCTTGATTGACATTTATAACTTTTGCAATCAATAATGGATAACCATGTGGATATTCAATCACTAACACAACAATAATGTAACCCTCCTTATTATCTTATATTGAACCCCTGTAAAGCTCTTCCATGGCTTGATGTTGTGTATGTGATATTCTAGAACCAATATACATTTATCTTTCCTCTACTTGTGAAGACTCAATAACACCTTGAGATTCTTGTTGTTCAACAATGTTTCTTTCCTCATATTCATTTGGTATACTTTATGACCAACTAAATGGAGACTTCAAAAATGTATCTCCATTTTTTGAGCTTCAAATTATGTCACTTTGACCATTGAAAAAATACTCCCACCAAAAAGAATCAGTGACATCAAAGTAATCACACATAAATTTAATGGATTTTTTTGTTTCTTTCAAGCATTCAAAATAATATACATCTCTATTATGGCTTCATGCATTATGGATTTCAACAAATGATTGTAATAAAAATAACTCTAATGCAAACTATCAGGCAATTCAATTGCTTAAATTGCTTCACATTAAATTATCAACATAGGAGCTCGTAAGCTTGTGAGATATTGACAAAATATATTTAGGAGTAGGAAACAAACTCTAAGCTAAGCAAGCTGAATAAAAAATGTCAAGAACAAGAATTAAAATCAGATGATCTTATGTTGTAGGCCAAGTCCTATGGATTTTCAACTATCTCTTGGATTCTTAGGGTTAACAAACATTAAGAACTCTTATGCACACCACACTCAACCGATCACACTTGCATAAATGAAATTGTAGAAATGAAATTCTACATAAAATGAAATGAGAATTTACAGAAATAACATCACATGAAAAAAAGGAAAATATTTGGGCATCAAATACCAGAGAGAGGGGGCCCTACCTCTCTTGGAATATACTTCCAAGAAAGACTACAATAGATAACTCTTGATGTGGAACAACAAGCTCTTTATTCCAACATCAAAATGATTATAATGATCCTTCTCTTCAATATGGAACTCTATGATCTGACCTCTCCTTCAACTCTCTATTATCTAACTATCCTAGATGAATGGTATCCTCTCATATTTATACATATAGCTTCTCCTTCACAAAAGGAAAAGGAGTTACAACAAGATGAGATCAAATCCTAAACAAGTGGATCTCATAACCAACCAATTCTAGATCCTAAACATGTGGATCTATCCATAACCAAATCTTGTATTTGATCTAAGATAATTTGAAGAGGACAATAACATCATACTCTATGAGATTCATGTTCCCAAATTCGTGGATTCAGGCTACAACTTGGTCAAACCCCTTTTACCTACCGAAATTGCAGGTTAGTTACCAGAATGACAAGTTTTGGAAATCTCAACCATACCCCCTGTGTTTTGCACCTTTTGTGGATTTTCCTTCTAAACCACCTAAATGACCCTATTCTACACAAAACCCATATTTTATATTTTCAATATTCTTCTTCATTTGTTCATAAATGACATGGAAAGTTTGACTACCAGAACTCACAACAACTGCAAAATTGCCAACAACTGTTGAATTTCACAAGTAAGTTAGGAAACCACAATATCTAACCTAAGTAATCATAAAACCATGGGAAAACAATCATTTTAGTGTATATATGCCATGTGAATCTCATATAGGGTATAAATGGCCAAATGCGGAAATATAAGTGATGAAAGGAATGAAGATGAAAGGGTAAGGTACATGAAACATGACTAAATGACATCACAAAATGTGTTATTTCCTAGGTCCAACATCTCCCCCACACTCAAATCATTGCATGTCCTCATGCAATCAAAGATACATAGAGGTAGTTTCCAGGTATACATGGTCTTCAATCTCTCTACATGATACAACTATTTTTCTTTGGAAAGGAAATAATAAACAAGATATAAGAACCTGCATTCTAATTAAATCATATTGCAGTAATGAGATTTTCTTGTTCTTAGTGATATATTTCAGATATGAGACAGGGATACTGGAGTGATGTTTTACTACAAAATCTGTCATATATGATACAAGACCTAAGTGGAAAGGATTTGTTTTACACTAGGATTTTTCAAATTTACCAATGCCACAAAGATATGGATGATGATGGGTAGATAATGAAATATGAAATGTAAAGTGTACAGAAATGAAGGAATGAAAAATATGAAAAGCTTCAATATTTCATGTGCATGAATTCCCAAGTTATACAACTACCTAGAAATAGAAATTTGTTACCCAAGTTTACCTTCTCATGATGGATGATGTTCTGAGAAACAGTTGTTGAACTTTGGCTCACCTAATGTATGTTGATATGAGAGACAAATGTTAAGCTCTGGTGTGCTGACATGAGAGGAAACTATTTTGGTTGTAACCTGGCTGCATGATTTGGAAATGAAGATGCTAGATGGAGTAAGCTCTGCAAATGATGACTTGTTGATGGATAAGTTTGATGATGATGTTGAAGAGTACTGTTGTTGAAGAATATATATGATGCTGATGCTGAAGACGAATTTTGAATCTATTGACTGTTATCGAATTATTGCTACAAAAATGCTGAAAATTTGATCTTTATTCATGCTTGAAAACTTGAAAATTTGAAAAATGTTGAAAATCATGTATGATAGGTGGATGAGAATCTTGTGTTGATTTGAAATCATCTCCAAGCCATGATATAGTCTTGGGATGTGTGAAACCATTCAAAACTACAAATCATGTACATAAAGATGGTTGTAATTGTTCACAAAAATTCTGGTATTTTTTATAATATCAATTTTAAAACATGCATGTGCATCCCTTATCATGCATTTTTTGCAAATTATGTTCGCATATTACTCAATTTTTCGTATTATGAAAAAATCCCATATTTTGGATTTTCCTGATTCATCTTTATTTGTTTGAAATAATGCAGAAAAACTGCCTCTAGAAATAGTATGCTACAAGAAATATGGTTGCTATGGTTTTGATAGCTGTAAAAAAACTGCAGAATTGCTCTAAAATAACTTCATAAGGAAAAGTAATCTATGATTGTTAAGCCCTAATATTGGCTCATTACCCCTTAATTGGGGCATATTATATTAGTAATTTTATTTTATTTATGTCGGCTTTAGTCCATTAGTTGTAATTATACCTCCTAGTCTCC
>JZKD02S0013361.1:97534-111514 GCA_000966675.3 Picea glauca
CATTCTTGGAATAGATGAGGATGTCATCTAAAAAGACTTGTACAAAACGGTCTAAGTACTTTCGGAATATGCCGTTCATGAGGCTCATGAATACTGCTGGCGCATTGGTCAATCTGAAAGGTACTACAACAAACTCGTAATGTCCAAACCAAGTTCGAAAGGTAGTTTTTGGGATATCATCTTCCTTAATCCTTAACTGATGATACCCTGATTGCAAATCAATCTTTGAGAATACCGCTGCTCCTTTCATCTGATCGAAGAGTTCATCTATTCGAGGCATCGGGTACCTATTTTTCACTGTAGCATGGTTCAAGTCCCTGTAGTCTATACACAGTCGTAAGGATCCATCCTTCTTCTTTACAAAAATTATTGGTGCACCCCAAGGTGAGACACTGGGCCTTATTAGCCCTAAGTCCAGTAACTCTTTCAACTGCATTTGCAACTCACAAAGTTCTAGCGCTGTCATCCGATATAGAGTTTTGGAGATTGGTTCTACACCAGGTTTTAGCTAAATAGTAAAATCAAGCTCCCTCTCAGGAGGTAACCCTGGTAACTCGTTCGAAAAAACATCTTTAAATTCTGACAATACCAGGTACTGATCCAATGAGGGTCCCTTCCTTTCATTCACTGCTTCCACTACATAAAGTCAACACCCTTGCCTCGGGCATTGCTTAACCTTCATAGTTGATATAAATCGTAACGACACTTTTCTTTGTACACCCTGGATATCTACTGGTCTTCCTTGATCATCGACACAAAGCACCCTCTTTGCGAAACAATCTACCAAAGCTCGGTGAGCTGCTAACCAATCCATTCCAATGATTAGGTCATATGCCCCGGGAGCAGTGATGTATACCTTAAACCTAGTAGTACACACTCCCAGGTCTACTATACAATTATCAACACTAGGTCCTACTGCTTGCTTTTCCCCCGAAGCCATCTCGACTTGTTTAAAGTCATCGTGCTCGTAGGCTGCCAATCCACTCTTTTTTAATGCAGATGGTGAAATGAAACTATCTGTCGCACCAGAATCAAACAAAATCTTAACATTGATATGATTTAGCGTACCTGATGACTCCACCACCGTGGATTGATGTTCAGCTTGGCGATTATTAATCGCTGCGTAAATATGGTGGCTGCTACTTGCTCTCCCCATTGGTGTCTTTCCTTCTCTATGCACGAACCCTGATTGTAACTCTGGGCAGTCATGCTGGTAATGGGGTCCTCCGCACCCCCAACAGGTAACACAAGATTGAACCTGTGCACTATTATGTGACTGTCTCTGAAATGAGTTCCTTCGTCTGGAACCCCTACCCCTACTCGTTGTTCCCTGAGATGGTCGTAGACCTGTCTGCATCGTTGGCGATGAATGAGATGCTGCACTCGTTGCCATTGAAATTCCTGCAGCTATTGTCCTTGGCGCGACTCTGTTACCATATGGTGGTGGACTTGAGCCCCCTCCCCTAGGAAATGTCCTTGGGGCCTTTCCTACAAATCCAGGGTGATGCGGAAATGTTGGTCTTGTACCCCCAGTTAAGTTCATGTGTTCTTCCGTGTAACGCACATTTTCCACTGCCTCCGCTATTGAAGACAGTTTCCACATCCACACCATAGCTCTTATCTTAAGGTTCAATCCATAGACGAAGTGCTCTGCCTATTGTTGGTCGTTATCCATATACAACACATATTTGACCAGTTCCATAAATCTGATCTCATATTCTTCTACAGTTTTGTTTCCCTATACTAAGGCATGAAATTCCCCTACCTGTTGTTCCTCGTAGTATGCTGGTAGATATTTCCTTCGGAACCTCTCCTCGAAAAGTTCCCAAGATACTGTGTCTAGGGTAAGGTGCAGTTGTCTTTCCATGTTGCCCCACCAGTTCAAGGCGTTGTCTCTTAACTGAAAAATGGCAATATTCACCTTTGAGTTGGACGCATAGTCCCTTAAGGCAAAACACCTTGTCATGCCTTCCAACCATGCTTCCGTGCGTTCACTGGCATGACCCCCGGAAAACTCCGGAAGTTTGATCTTCTACAATTCTTGCTTGATGTCTTCAGGTGGAGGTCCTCCCCCTAAATCCCTTGACGCTTCTGGATTATCCATTCCAGACGGTGGGGGTTCCACTTTAGTCCCTACCGATTTTCACCCCTTTAAAGTCTCGTTGATGGCTTCCAACGAGCGCAGTATGAGAGCTAGTTCGGGCGATGGTGGTGGTGGCACTGGCAGTGTTGGCGGTGCTTGCGACGAAACTCCCCTACCTTGACTACTTTGAGTGTTGACCATCCTGTATGCTTTAACCTACATCACCCCAAAGTTGTCAGGGTGAGTTCAAGGACGTTTCAAATTGGTGCTACTTAAACTTAGAAATAGAATTAGGCGTAATTTTTCTTTACTTGTCTGTAAACAGACATTACTCCATTAGGGGATTGGCTAGGTTAGGGTTAGGATTAAGCGTCTAAGCTTGATTTATTCACCCCTATGAAAAAAAAAAAAAAAACTATTGGTTCCCTTGCCCTATAGCTACGCTAGCCTTGTGCCATACTCGCTACTTCCTATGCTTACTCTCCTAGTGCATATGTTGCCTCCTTCCCGCTTGTCCTAGTCTAAGCCCTTTTAACTTTCTGCTTACAACTTGATTAAAGTGACTTTCGACCTTATGTTTATTAATTTACGCCGAAAGGTGTACACCTATTGATGATGGGCACAATTAATGATCTTTTAATCTTATTTAACCTTAAACCATTATCTGATGGCTATGCATTGAAGATGCTGGCATATTCTTAGTCATCCTCCTAAATCAATGGGTCAGATTTATTGTTCATAACTTTCTTGCATTTATCAAGGCATCCGTTAACATGTTTACTTTTTAACATTTACCTAATCACATTAAAAAAAAAATTTGCTGTAAGATAATACAATTACCACGTTTAAATGATTAAATAGGATTAAACCTTGGCACCTAAATAATTGTCCACAATTGCCAGCCACGTTTCGGCGTTCACAACGCTATGTACCTTTCGGCGTTAACCAGCCGCCAACCACTTTGCGGCTGTGATAGTTTATTAAAAACTAACAATCTAGACTCAACTTAATCCTAAGATTCAATCGCCTTAATCAACACACATACATTTTTTTTTCCAAGGCACATACATGGTGCGTTGGTGTTTGGTTGTTCCTTAAGGCTTAGGTAGTGGGTGGTCGCCGGTTCAAAACCCATGGAGTAAATTTAATTTAATTTTTTTATATTAAGCTTAGCATATATTATTAAATTTAAATAATTTAAATAATTATGAGTTTTAATTTAATTTAATATAAGGTAATTAATTTAATTTAAATAATTTAAATTTATGTAATAGTATTAATACTTTTAAATAATTTTTTTTAAAACAAAAAAAATGATAATTTAATTATTCAAAAGGCGTATTAATACTTTTAAATCAATTATTAAAACTAAACGTTAATATATATAAAAAAATATCTGGCATTCGCTGGCAGCCTTTAAGGTCGGGCTTCTGGCATGAGGCCCACGTGCCCGGCCTTTGGCTCTCGGTACCAAAAACCTAAGCTCTTCCTTAATCCTAACGCTACTTCACTTCCGCCTCTTTCCTCTGCTGCCTCTCGCCTCTTTCTTCCGCTCTTGGCGTTGGTGTTGGTTTGGTTGTTAGCGATCAAGGCAGTCCTTCAAAGCCTCACAATTTCGTAATAAGATCCCGAGCCACTGCCAGGTAAGTATCCACTACCCATACTGCGGCTTGAATACAGAGATGAATAAGAACCACCACCAATATCAGCCCCACTGGACAAATAATCATTGGCATAGCTTGAATATGTTCCATCAGCTTGACTGCCCTTTCTTAACAACGCTTCTGTAAACTCTTTTCCATTTCTTAACAATGCTTCTGTAAACTCTTTTCCATTTCTTAACAGCGCTTCCGTAAACTCTTTTCCATTTCTTAACAGTGCTTATGTAAACTCTTTTCCATTTTAGCCTGCAAGATACATCTATTTGTTATTGTTTTGGTTTCCATCGCCATATTTTCATAAACGGGCAAATTGAGTTTGGCCGAGAAGGAAACATGCTGAGAAACATCAACAACTTTCTGGACTCCATTGGATCATTCTTCGGATCCGGTGACAACCTCCCGTGGACGGATGTGGATATTATTGTTGTATGTTCAATTTCCCTTTAATTCATCTAAATCTGCAAATTCAATGAACCATTCTTATCCATTTATCTCATATATATTGCTTGAAGAGCTTTGAAAATAGAAGTGTTAAAACTTTTCTTTGAACATATATCTCTGATTGAGCAATTAGCCAGAATGCTAACCAGTCCAAAAACCCAGTTAGGGCTTGATATTGTTGACAAAGCCCAACTGCCAAAAATCGCTCAATAGCCCTAACCAGACTGAAAACCCAGTGAGGTCTTGATATTGTTGACAAAATACCAGAAATCCAAAATTGCTTAATTGCACAGATTTATCATATTATTAATAATTTATCATATGTTGATAGTATGGTCTTGATGTTGTTGACAAAATTCCAGAAATCAAAAATCGCTTAATTGCACAAATTTATCATATCATTATTAATTTATCATATGTTGATAGTATACCAATTTATATCATAGAGCTCGTCTGGTATCGATGCAACAACCATAGTTGGAAAAAAATACCGAGCCTTCAGAATACTCCCAAGTCAATTTTGCTCAGCCCTGCCGCTTAGCCAAGTCGACTCAGTGACTCTCTTCCAGTGAGCCAAACTACATTAGCGAGTGAGACATGAGAGTACTTGTGGGTTAGTCCTTGGCCCGTGAGAAATTTGTTGGTTATTCGCTGACCGGCTAATCGAACTCATGAACAGATGGAAAAACTAGCGGGTATCAAACATAAATTCCAAAATGGAAAAGAAAAACCCTTATTCTGAAATATTTCTGCTGCTGAGTTTTTTGCCGAGTCTGAGTCACACTATTACACTCCAGCTTCATAGAGTTGTTTGTTGAGCTGAGGTTTTCGACGATGGATGCAATATCTAAACCCCCTGTCATCATAGCTGTCCACTGCTATAAAAAAGAGACCGTAATACTCTTCTAGACACTCATTCATGAAATTAGAATGGATCTGTTGGTTAGTGTAACAACCCTAGTAGCTTGTTTTACTTTGGTAAATTTGGTTTTTTTTTTTTTTACATTTTCATTCAAATTTCTCTATTCGTGAACTTCTTTCCATCATGTTCTGTTATGTTAAGGAGTGAGCACGAGTTCGGTGCTGTTATAGAAGGCACATGTCGCATGCCATCCCAAACGCTTGGCAAATCTTGCAGCCGAGGCTACAAAACTGGTAAGCCATTTAAATACATTTTAAAAAGTTTGGCATAATAACAATAATAGTAATAATAATAAAATCTCTTACCGTCCTTGTTTATAAGACCACTCTTCATAGAATCAAATTGATTGGGTGCATTTATATGGCAACACATCTTAGAGGGTCTGGGCACTGAAAGTGTTATCATTTAACCGCTTGACCACAGTAGGGCAAAATTTGGTTCAATCTATTTAAAATTATCTTGACTTACTAGAATTCCTTAACATTCTGCAGCGTGAAATATCAAATTAATAGATTTGTTGCTTATCAATCTTCCACTTCCAGGGAAAAATAGCCCTAATTAACTATAATCAATTTAGTGTTCGACTCATTTTCTTGTTCACAATACAACGTTAAATATCAGGAGATTCTTTTAAATCCAAATAATTTGTAATCTACTTGGTTAGTTTTCATATGTTTTTGAAGTATTTGGTTTGTTACTTTAAATAAACTAGGTAATGGAATTTACTTTACTCTTTGGGTCTGTACATAGCGGCCTTAAGGTGACTACTTTGTTCCACCTTGTAGAAGTTTCTGCATTTAGATAGATCTGGCTATTGATATTTTAGCCAGTAATGCCATTTTCAGGGAATATATATATACTCTTTGACTGACATGCTAGCTGTCCTTCCTTATGTAGGAAGGGGGATTTTGTGTAAATTTTCTGTGTCTCTTGAATGTGACAATCTTGATATACATATATATTATGAAGAAATATATTATGCATTTAAAATAAAGAGTATTTGGCAAATTAACGACACTTTCCACCGGTAAATAAAAAAGAGTTTTTGACATGTTTCTGCTTTGTAAGTATTAACATCAAGTAAGAGTTGCTTGATACAATCTATTATCTTATGTAACAACCCTAGTAGTTAAAATTCGTGTTAAAATTTGTATTGCATATATATATATATATATATATATATATATATATATTTATTTTTTTTTATTAAAATTTATGTGTTTTGTTTGCAGGTTAAGCGTGGCTAGAGTTAGCGCTTGGATTTTTGGCCCTTAGGCCCAGATTTCAAACTAAGACGCTCTGATACCAATTGTAGTGGCCATATAAATTAAACATCCAGTAATTCTACTAACATAATAGTAAAGTTCAACAATTCCTGTATATTGAGCAAATTAGTAAAATTCAAAAATTTCTTTAATTGAGCACATTCGCGTATAGATTTATCCACAAATAATAAAATTTTATAGAAAAATAAAATAAATACACAAATTTAAATACCTTGGTCTGATGTTAAACCTCTGTTTGTTCGCTTGCCTTGTTGACCGCTGTTGCACTGTGTAAACACTACCCAAAACCTAGTTCCACCCTGCCAACTAGGTAACTTCCTAGCTCCAGGATACCATATGGATATCCTGGCCCCCGTGCCCAAAACCTCCAGCAAACCGGTGCCTATACTAATCCAATCCGACTCCAAAACTCAACTCCTCTCTGCAAATCCAAAAGAGCCCCCAAAAATCAATCCCCCCAATCTCCCGTCGAATCCTCCCCCCGTAAACCTCCTTCCCCTCCATATTCCTCCTTCACCAACTTCCCTCTCATTCACTTCCTTACCTACTCCTAATTAATTCCCCTTATCCTTTCCTTTATTATTTTATCCTCTCGTAATTAATATGTTATCCCTTTCTGTGTACGTAACCTTTTTTTAATTTAAACAATATAACTTATTAACCCCCTTTTATTTCTTTACCTTATTAATTAATCCTTGACAATCATGAACAAGTAATTAATAATAATTAATTAGTTAATGTTATTTAAGAAATAATTATTGTTTAGCTAACTTTTAGGACAATTAGATTATTAAATTAATTATAATTAATAATCCTATACATCTATTTAAGAAGGGTCGTTACATATACCAAAGAGAGGGGGCCCTGCCTCTCTTGGCATATACTACCAATACAAACTACAATAGAGAACTCTTTATGTGCAACAACAAGCTCTTTATTCCAACATCAAAATGATTCCAATGATCCTTCCCTTCAATATGGAACTCTATACTCTAACCTCTCCTTCAACGCTCTATTATCTAACTATCCTAGTTGAATGATATCCTCTCATATTTATACATATAGATTCTCCTTCACAGAAGGAAAAACAGTTACAATAAGATGATATCAAATCCTAAACAAGCGAATCTCATAACCAACCAATCCTAGATCCTAAACCTGTGGATCTATCCACTACCAAATCTTGGATTTGATATCAAATAGTTTGAAGAGGATAATAACATCATACTATGTGAGATCCATCTATCCAAATTCATGGATATGGGCCGCAACTTGGTCAAACTCCCTTTAGCTACTGAAATTGCAGGTTAGTTACCAGAATGACCATTTTGGAAATCTCAACCATACACCCCTTTTTGTGATTTTTTTTGGATTTTCCATGAGAGTCACCTAAATGACCCTATTATTCACAAAACCCATATTTTATATTTTTGAGATTCCTCTTCATCTGTTCATAAATGATGTGGAAATGTTGACTACCAAAAACTGCTGAATTTCACAAGTAAGTTAAGAAACCACAATATCTACCTTAAGTAATCATAAAATCATAGGAAATCAATCATTTTAATGTACATATTCCATGTGAAGCTCATATAGGGTAGAAATGGTCAAATGCATAAATATAAGTGATGAAGAGAATGAGGATGAAAGGGTAAGGTAAATGAAAAATGACTAAATGGCATCATAAAATATGTTATTTCCTAGGTCCAACACAAACATTAGACGATTTGGAATGAACTTAAAATATGATAAACTTGATGAAGGCCCCTATTTTGCACTAGTTGATTACTTCTTGCCCCATATAAGTTTTTTATCGTCAATTTATTTGATACATAATTGATGTTGGAAGATAACATCATTAAGTTGTTCAATGCACTTTTCTTCATTATGTGAACCTTAATAAATATTCACATGTCAATAGTTTCTTAAAATATGTGAAAAATAAACTCTAGAAAGTATGATTTTGCAATAGTTTCAATTAATGATGGCAGGATCCCAACATTCTTCCTCTTCAATGTCATTGCAAACTATTGAAAATTTGATCAATATGGCCATGTGTGTTTCCAACAAGAAGGAAATTATATTTTACCTTTTGAAAGATTCCCAGTTCAACAAGAATGATTAGATATCCAAATAAAATTTGAATTTTGTTTTCATGGTTGGTTTTTTCTAATTGTAGATACAAAACTTGAGGAAGATTACTGAACCAATGAGAAAGCACATGATGAATTATGGTGATAGTCATATTTGCATAATTATCAATATTTAGAGTTGTGAAGTAAATCCTTGGAGACATTTTTCCATTAAAAATAATACAACCAACTAAGTGAAACTGAATAAAATTCTTCTCTAAATTTTTTGGTGTATGGACAAAATGTGGCAAAAGTGTTTTGTTTTCCAGATCCATGCCACCAATTATCAAACCTATATATTCATCTGTAGCATCAAAACACTTCTTTAAATGATTGTACATTTTTTTTTTCATTTACTTGATTCTTGATTGCAATGAGGCTTTAAGTCCTTTGGCAATGGAATTTGCACATAACATAAAACAAAAATATCGATGATAAGTTTTCATAGTTGATAACTATCCAATTCTAATAAATGATTTTATAAAGGCAGACCTCTTTCTACACCTCCAAATTTATCCCTTCTTGATTTAATGGAAGGACATGTAATCCAAACCCTCATCCTTGAATTCTTATGAATATGGGCATTGCCAAATTGTTTTTTTCATATTTTTGTAAAATATGAATATGTAATGAAATTAACATTTCCTTCAACACCTTCAACACATTCTTTGTATAATTTGTAGATTTATCACCTAACGAAATGATCTAGAATATGTATTGTGTCTCTATCTGGGATACATTCTCCATGTTTGGAAAATAAGTCACACATTCATGACATTGTAGTGTTTGTTAATGACCCACTCTCTCATCCATGATTTGCTTTTGAATAAAATGTAGGATCCTTTTCTAGTCTTGTTTGGAATCTTAATAGTTGAATATTATCAATTGAGTGAAATGTTTTGGATGCCTTTCTGTAGAGTAAACAATTTCCAATGCAATAATCATAACCTATATTTGTACATATCATGAACCCCACTAAATATTATTTTTTCATGCTTTTTTTCATTGAAAAAAATATCTTCCTTTTCTCCAAGGCATACATGTAATCTATACCTTTCAAACAATTATTTTGACAACATTCACTTGAAGTCAAATCACTGATGGAACTTGATCTCGAGAGAAATTCTTTCCTAGACCTTGTATAACTAGAATGATTTGGATTTATATAAAAAGGTCTAGTCTTGGTTCTAGTCCTAGTCCTAGTCCTATATGCAATTTTTGTTTGCAATGTCTCCATTATGCTTATAGGAATTTCATCATCCTTTCTAGAAGGAATATCCTCATCAAGAGGAGGAATATCATCCTCACTATGATCATACTGAACATTTTTAGGAGTCCCAACAAGAGAATGTTAACCACCTTGAACTGTTACACTTGAATGACTTAAAACATGATCTTCATCCCGTGATCCATCATCATCTTCACTTCTAATCTAATCACTACGAGGAGTATCAAACTTAGTGGAAAAATGATTACTATCCTCACTAATGTCATTGGATTTTCCATGAAAATCTTCATTTGAAGGAAAATCATCATCACCTTGAAGACTATCGGTGCCATTAAATTATTCACTAGGAGGAATGTCTTCATTATCAACAACATCGCCATTTGTTCCTTTAAAATCCTCTCTTGGAGGAAATTAATCATCATCACCACCACTAGTGCCTTTAAATTCCCCACTTGGAAGAAATTCTCCACCGTCATCATAATAATCTTTATTTCTTTTAAAATCCCCACTTGAGGGAAAATCTTCATCATACTCGTAAGTTCCTTTAAAATCCCCACTTCGAAGAAGATCTTCATCATCTTCATCAGAGCATTTAAAATTTGTGGTTGGAGGAAAATATTCATCATTTTTAATGCCATCATCATTAGAAACATCCTCATCTTTCTCCTCTACAACAATTCTTCC
The DNA here is from genome assembly GCA_000966675.3 of Picea glauca. Classification (NCBI taxonomy): domain Eukaryota; kingdom Viridiplantae; phylum Streptophyta; class Pinopsida; order Pinales; family Pinaceae; genus Picea; species Picea glauca. Next base: position 107,972 of record JZKD02S0013361.1, read on the forward strand.
TTTGAAATATCCATTTTTGCTTCCATTAAAATCATCACTTGGAGGAAAATAATCGTTCCCATCATTTAAGATATCATCAAATTCATCACTTGGAGGTAGATTTTGAGTATGTCCACATCATTGATGTTATCATTAAACTGATGAGAAGAATGATCACCATCATATTCCTCCCCTTCATCAGGGGTGCCTTGAAAGTCCTTATATTTAGGAATTTCTTCATCAACATGATCAATATGATTACTTGAGCTATGATCAAACTCCTCACTAGGTGAAAAATAAAACTCTTCATTCACATTAGAAGCATTCCCATAATATTCGTCAGTACCAATAGAAGAGGTATATGAAAAAGATGTTGATGCTTCAGAATATAAACTTGTCTATTAGATGAACCCATGACTTTTCACTAAAAGCATAGAATGATACAAATTTCCACCCTCCTAATGGAAGTATTATAACTTGGAGAGTGAAATATTCTCTCTAAATTTAAATAAAACTTTTGCTATCTTTATTTCTCATTCATTAAGTAATTAATTATTTTTTAAATCCCACATTCGGTAAACATAGCAATGATTCATCTAATGTTTTTTTATATACACACACTCTTCTTTCATATTCTTCACATCTCTTTCAACCATGGGGATCATTGGTTAAATAATTTGGATCAATTTACAAGGGAGTTTTAAGATCACCAAGGACACATTCAACAAGGAGAGAACAACTATGATTAGGTACTTGTTGATCTTAAAGACTGTTTATTGTCTTTGATTCAACCTCACTAGGATAAAATCCCCCTGCATTTTTTAAGAGTTGGTACTCCTCTATTTTTAAATATCATGCAAAAATACAAACAATGCTTGAGAAGTACTAGGCTTATTTTGAAACAAATATTCACATGAAAAGAATACCTTAGAAAGGACCATATAACTTATAAAAAGTAAATATTTACAATATGTTACAGGATCATAAACGAAAAGAAAGTGCGGTAAGATAAGACGACATTTCCATCACAAATTACATCAAAATCGAACAAAATATTCAAGGAAGCAAAACAAGAAAGTATGAACCACATATGGAAGAGAAATTTAAACGATCATTTCATTAGGCACAAATAAGATTATGATAGACATACATTTTAAATCTCATTCTTAAAATCAAAATCTTGAGATTACAATAATTTTATGTCCCAAATTAGTTCTCTGGGAACCTCAAAACCTAATATATGCCTTTAAATAAAGAGTAATGTTTTGAAATACAAATAAATATTGCATTTTTCCTTCAAAGAGGACTAGGATGGGGCTCCCATGGACCATGAAATGAAAAGACTATGATGGAAATTCTTCTGAACCCTTTACTTGTTTGTCGGTGCCTCTTTTATATATGGTTGTTGTGCTCGAGGTGGGATCACTATAGTAACCACTTCTTGATGATATGTTTATGTGATTTTTATTAGGGATTTTCTTAGCCACTCTTCTATGTATTCCCTCATGGGGGCCATCCTAATCTCATGGTTGGTATTTATTTTGAACAAATCATTCTCCATCTGTCTTAGGTCCATGCCTAATTGGTGCAATGTGTTATACGCCTCATCATTTTTATTGATATAGTTGACTAACCACCTTTTAATATCTTCATTGGAGAATTATATTGAATCAGTGAACTCACTCTCCCATGTACCTTTTCATACATCATTTTTTCTAGCAATTTCTCTTTAGATAAAAGTTTTGTGTCCATTAATAGATTTGGTCTGTCAAGTTCCTTTGTGAGATCAACAAGATTAAAGAAAAGTTCACCTCTTTTATTCTTCACAACATCTAATTCATTTATCATTTCTCCTAAAAATTTTATTCTCTTCAACCAACAATCATTAATCTGTTTCATCCAGATGTTAGAAGGAAGGTTTTGTTCTCTTCTGTGGATATCACTTAAACTTAAAACTTTAGTTGAAAATGTTCCCACAATGTCTTTGTGAAAACCTTCATCATTTTCCATATCCTTTGTAACGACCCCTCCGTTACTACAACAAGCGATGTACAAACGAGGTAAATATGTTTTTTTAAACAAATGTTACGAAAAATGACACACCTCACAACATATAATATTAATTGCAGAATCAATCTCATCAATCTACTATAAACAACATCACTTTTATTCCATAAAAAAAACTCATAAATATAACATAAGGAAACTACCCGTCCATCCTATCCCGTAGGGTTAGGACCTCCAAGACACATAAGCAATGCTCAAGTCTAGGCTTCATTCGATTGATTTTGATCAATTTAAGGTCTCAGGACTGGTGATTGTTCTGAGGAACAAGGAGGTATCTAAATCGCATTAGTCCATTCAAATCAACTCTACACTAGTTTCATCAACCATACTTAAACATCATTTCTTCATAGTGCAAGGAACAATCCATTTTACTTAATCCATCATTCGTCAATAAATAAGTGCAATTAAGTAAGAGAATAAGACCTAAGGATTTATAAAATCTATGAAATCATAAGTAAGATTCCAGCACTAGGTAGAGATCTCTTTATGCCCATATTTAGAACCTTGCCTAAGTTAAGTTCATTTATGTCAATAATCATTTATCAATTACATTGAGCTACTATAACAAGTACCATCCTTATGTAGAGAAATTAAATATCTTTAAAAATGACTTATCTCAAGTAAGCAGTACAATAAGAATTCATTACCAAATTTATATCCATTACAAGGTACAATAAGGAGGTCAACCTAATAAATAATTTGAATAAAAGTCAAGCTGCTTTATATATATATATATATATATATATATATATATATATATATATATATATATATATATATATATATATATATATATATATATATATATATATATATATATATGGTAATTAATAAGATCAACCTTAATCAAACATATCAATAAGGACTCAATGTTGGCTTATAATTTCATATAAGGAATTTTAGAACACCCAACAATAAAATAAATAAATCAAAGTCAACTTACAATTTTATAGAAGGGATTAAGGAAGATCCAACTTATTAAACCACATACAAGGACTTCAATGATATCTACAAATCCAATTAAGAATGAAGGAAAACTAAAGTCTTATTGAAACAATATAAAAAGGTTTCAATTACTAAACTAAAATTTCATTTTTTAAGAAACCATATGAATATCAAAACTTCTTTAAGTATTGCATAAGGGTTTCAATGCTACCTTACACATTCCTTGTAAAGGTATGAGAATTATTCAAATCCTAAAAAGTGATAAATTGGAAGTAAAGTTTCTTACGATCCAATCCAGAGAAAAAGAATATTAACCATCCTTTTCAAAGCATTTGAATTCCAATACTATTCCCATATCCACTAAAGAGAGAGATCAAAATTCATCCACTATAATTGGTTAAGATACACATGAATTAACGATTATAGAAACAAAGTTTTAAAGGGAAAGACAGATCTTTGCGCAACAGTCACAAGTGATCCGGATTATTTTCGGCATGAAATGAGAGCGGAGATATAACACAGAAATATTCAGAGATATTGCAAGAGAGACAA
>JZKD02S0013361.1:111564-139915 GCA_000966675.3 Picea glauca
GACTGTAAAAGTACAGAGTGAAAGACTCGCTAGAATGGTGGTATCTTATCTCTGAGAAGAGATGTGACGGCTACTCGCATCCATGAGAAGATGATTACAATGAGGCTCTAGAGGCATTTTTACAATAAACAGGAATGCCAAAAGTCCTAGGCATCCAAAAACCTAACCCTAGGAGATGAAGCGCCAAAATTCATGTGGGCCCCATTTGGGTAAGTTAGTACATCAACTTCCCGAGGTCGTAACTTTTGTATACAATCTCCGTTTTAGGCGTATGATAGCTCGTTGGAAAGGTATCGTTGAGGAGATTCATTTTGGGGGCTCAATCATGCCTTCGAATATCATTGAGAACCTCGATCTCAAAAAACCTTCATTTAGGCCCTCAAAATGGCCTCGGAAGTTAAAACCTGCTAAAAATAGTAAATTGCCAAAATTGCCAGAAAATTGTTTTGAGCCAGTCGAAAAAGGTGGGTGGACATCGATATCCACCTGGATCAACAAGGTAGTGCCTGTGCATAAGGCGCCAAGGGTGAATCCCAAGGAAAAATGCACTCACTCACAAAATTTAAGATATTGTTCTTTAAGATTAAGGCATCAATTTTTCTTCAATTATGTTTTATAAGAAGGGTAAAAGGAACAAGGGTATCACGCCAACCTTAGAGCACACATACAATTTAGTTAAATTCTATGGAAGGAGTGCGTATACACTTCTAGGAATCTCGTGGTGGAGGAAATCAATGCTCACGCCCAACAATTGTAGATATTAAGGTAGAGTTCAACAATTCCAAAAGGACTACAAAAATAAAGAAAGACAATGAAAAAAAGGGTTCCAATCGACAAGGATGCAATAAGATAAAAAAAAATCCACATTCAACATCACACAACAATTGCAAAAGGGTTCCTTACGAGCATCAATATCATTGGTTAGTTATTCATTCCAACAATACGCCTTCCAGTGTGTTATAACCCTAATTTGCACTAGACATGCTTGCTTGGCATCAAGCCATCTCAGATTCCTTCTTTGCTAAAACACTGTTGAACAACTCTTCTTAAAAACCCCTTTGATAAAAACCCACGTGCCCTGCTACATTACTGCACACATGTACATGCTTGCTGACCCAAGAAAACCCGTGTGTACCTACAAAAGCACGAAAAAAGGAAAGTTGTTGATCAAAGACATAGCTTTGGGTAAGTTAACTAAACCTTTCGGCCATGCATGGCCGGTCATTCGACCAAATACCTAGCTCCTTCTAACCTATAAAATAAGGGGTAGGGGTCCCATTTGAAAGGAGGAGAATCATAGTAAAGAAATTATACTCGATGAAGCATTCCCTTTGTCCAAAACTTTAGCCATCCTTGTGCAAAGAGAAGTATAGAGCAAAGTAGTTGGAAGACAGTGGAAGAAGAGCCCAGGACTAGGATTGAGGAGCAGTAGCCGACTTTATCATTGTAAGGTATCATTTTGAAGTTAATAAAAGAATTGCTTTTCCCATCCCACCATATGAGATTGTTATTATTGGAATATTGATTGTATGATTGATTAAATCTCTAACCCATTAGTTCATAGATCAAATGCATGTAGAGTTATTTGTTTGTCTTTAGTGAATGCAGGTCAACATTGGGAGAAGAGTTGTAGTCAAGGAACGACCAAGCGCAAAAAGGGATCGACATCAAACATGAAAGATAAGGTACGTCAACTTAATCTCTTGAGCATTGTATTTACATATGAGTAATGGGGCTTTAGGCACGGGATGATGGTAAAAAGTAAGAATCTTTAGGTCATTTATGCATGCATGATAAAACACTTAGTGATAGTCCGTAGGAGGGATTTTCCACCCACAACAGAATTGGTGACCATACTAGGGAACTCTAGGGTTTCTGGGAATGTTTTTCTTAGGTATTTTTAAGAACTGGTTTCATTTCTTGTTTTTAAAGTTTCTACAAAAGTATGAGCTAACAAAGATTCTTGTCTTCCATACCAGTTATCTTTGTTTCTTTGCTTGACTGCATTTTTTTTTTTTTTTTTTTTTCCGAGACCCACAGAGGTACACGCGGCCTGTATAAGGTCTGCACACGTGTACCCGTGCCCTACCTTCCCACAGCTCGCATGTACACGCTAGCTGAGGAAGTGTCAGTCATGTGTATGATTCTAGAAAATCTCTTTTAGAGAGGCAATTATCCTCTCCCCTGTCAGAAATAATCCTTCTCAGGGGTTTTCTGGAACTCTTTCTAGTCTTTGTTGTTTGCAGTCTATAACTTAGGTTTCACCTTAGATTGGTTTGTTCTATGAATTTTTTCTTGAATTGTTTTATTTTTTCTATTAAAGTAAGTGTCTGAGTCTTCAAGAGATCCTGGTTATCAGTACCAGTAGTCTCTGCCTAGGATGGATTGCTTGGCCTTTCATTTGTCTTAGAGTTTCAGAAGTACACGTGGCCTATATAAGGTCTGCACGCGTGTACACACATCTTGACTATACACAACTCACTGCACACGCTTGCTATTGAACTGTCAACAACGTGTCTGTGGAGAAAATTTTTGTTTAAGGTGAGGCAATCATAATTTCCTTTGACAAGAGTTATACGTCTCAGGTTTTTGGGTCTCTGTCATAGCGGTCAGTAACTTAGGTTTGATCGCAACAATAACTTTCTTTTTCATTAAGAAGTTTTCCTCAAAATTTTCTTTTTATAGGGTTTTTAGACAAGTGTGAGAGTCCAGTTTTAATTTTCTTGTGTGTGACTCTTTGTGATCTACGCTTAGGCCATAAGTTTTCTTGGTCTTTACTTGTTGATATTTTTCCTTTTTGCTTTGTGAGCATTCAAATAAAAAAAAAAACTTTTATTTCTTTGTTTGGTTAAATAGTGATGGTTTGCATTAGTAACCAGGGAAAAGTATTTTCTTTTATAAGTTCTTGACGGTTTACTTAGATAATAAGTAGCTCGTAGTCGAGTGAAATCCTGCTTTGAGTTTGTTGTTTAAAGATCTTAGAAAATTTTTAGTTTGAAAAGTTGTTTAATATTTGAGTCAAGAAGAAGTTATTTTGTTTCCAGTTTTCTGTTTATTTTTCTTTCATCTTTCAAATGTCATTAGTTTCACTTTCATAACCTTTTACTTAAGACAAGCCATAAAAATTAACTCTAAATCTAAAATTCATTAGACTTTTTATGTTTGTAGGGTCAACCAACTAGTTTAGGGTTAGGGCCTTGAATTAGGTTGGAGAGGAAACTCTTCAAGGCCATTAAATCAAACATTGGAGTCTGAGTTAGGGAGTGTCAAAGTCCAGTGTCGTGAAATTTATTCGGGACCCCCCTCTAACACAGGGGATAAACACAAGGTCACGTGCGGAAAGGAAGCGGAGATAACCCCTCCAAAGCTGGACCAATCGTAGTGGAGAACATATATAGAGGGTTTGTCTTGGGATTTCGTTGATTGCATTTTCCACAGAGCTTCGTGGGTCTTGAATCCGTTCGAGGTCCTCAGTTGTCTTCCAGACCACTTTCCTTCGATACCCTTGATAGGTTTCGCACTCGATACCCTGCTCATTGTGGTCTACCCAACTTTCGACTGTACCCGCATGGTGATTGTTTGCGCGCTAGCAACCTAGTTGCCTATCTTTTTTAGAGACATACACAGGTGACTGCGGGGATATACCGTGGTACCTAGGACAGAAATTGGGCCACAATTTACAAAGTATACCCAGAGGGTGCTTCTATGTTTGAGTTTCACTTGCACCGTTAAGTTTCTCTAGTGTTGGTTGTTGTAACTGTTCTTCCAACTAGTTTACTGTTTGCTTGTTTTATCTTGGAGGGACCTTTTTAGTGTGTGTTGTTTTTTGAATGAATAGAAAGCCCTAGTGTGTCTTTGATCTTCTCACACAGTGGAGGATCATGAGATCTGTCGGTCAYGAAGGCTTCTGGGCCTATCACCGATTACATTGGAGCCACCTCTTCCACCACTAAGGCGAAAGCTAGACCAAGAAGGGTCTTTTGAATTGACCGGGTCACAGGAAACTGTACCCGAYCAACATCCGAAGGAAACGATCATTTTAGACCTTGGAGTGAAAGCTCTTGGTCCATATGAAACTCCAACCACTAACCTTTTGACACCCATCATTGTACAGAGTCACCCTTACAAGTGCCAGACAGTGTCGCACGCAACAATGGAAACAAATGCTACCACTTCTTCTGGGAATTATTCAATTCCCACTACGGTTTTCACCATAGGGGATATTCCACCTCCTAACCCACCGTCACTAGATTGAGCCACCATTGTCTCGTCTGCCTCTACCTCGAGTAGTGGTCCAATCCTGTCCATGGAGGTGGCCACTTCCCCTTTCACACCGAGTGCGATAGGCCCTTCGTTGTCATATGGGATGCCTAGCTCGGGTACAAGTCCTATACTTTCCTACTCCACTTTACAAACTTTGGGTCTGGGGGTAGGGATCTCTAACGCTCCTTTGCAAGGAAACATGGGGGGCACTTTAACTCCTTTTAATGTTTTCCCTTACGGGGGAGGTCATATACCTCCTTTGTCCCCTTCGCTCGGTGGCACCCACCAACAATCCGTCAGGCCACCCACACACCATAGTTTATTTGGAGCAAGGAGTCAAGGACCACCTTCTCATAGTATGTCGGTAGGTTCGACAAATTTTTCTTTGTTTGGTGCGTTTGGTAACAATTCTTTCTCGTTCGTTTCTTTCCCGATTGGGGGAAACCCCGGTTATGGACAACCAATTCCTATGTAGGGTACTATTCCTGCACAGGGGGAAAACCCAGGAACTTATTCCACATCAGGACCTTGGAATTCTTGGTAGGGATCAGTTCCCTCACCAGGAATGCCGATCTGGGACAATTCTTTTCACAACCAATGACCCCGAACAAGGTACTATGCCTATTCCCATGGGATCAGCATGGGGAAACCCTTCCCAAAGTCCTCCTAAGGTAATGCATGCCCGACCATCTACATCCTATTTTGGGAATCAGTCGATGATGTCTCCTCATGCACAGAATTTGTACGCTGGTCATGGCCATGGTTTTTACCAGAACCCAGGCCAGCAGCCGAAATTTTCCTAGCAACCTGGTTCCAGTCAAACTCCAGGTCCCTTTTTCCATGGTTATCACCAACAACCCAAATTACCTTTCTTGAAAACCTTGCATTTTCCGGACTTGACAAGGTTGTTGAATGAGCCTATCTGTCATGATCTACGTTGGCCCCCTATGCTGACGAAGTTTCCTTTGGACATACCAAAGTTCGAAGCCAATCCTAATGAATATCCAGGAGATCATGTGACCACCTTCCATCTTTGGTGCTCATCTAACTCGTTGAAAGATGACTCTGTACATTTGTGATTGTTTCAACGTACTCTCATTGGGAGTGATGTGAAATGGTACATTGAGTTCGACCACTCAAGATACTCTTCCTTCGGCGAATTGGTAATGGATTTCCTAAACCATTTCTAATTACCTGTGAGATACGACGCTGGCACTGAATTGCTGGCCAATTTTGAACAGACAAAAGTAGACCATATCTCTGATCACATCCGAGAATGGAGATGTCGGAAGAGTTTAATTAAGGTGCCAGTCTCACCAGCATTCCTGCTTGAGTGATTTCTTAAGTCTTTGGTCCCATAGTTATCCAAAGACATCGCGACATCAGGAGTGTTTTCTGAAGAAGATTCCATCATGAGAGCTCAACAAATTGAGTTAATCTACTCTCAGTTCGGTTTGTTATACGAGATCTTGCCATATGCTGCATGCTCAATACTTGATAAAACCAGACAGAGAGTTGGACCACATGCCAATGGTATTGTTGGTTCAACACAACCAAATCCCGTTGAATAACTGATGAAGCAATTGCAACAATTGTCTATACAACACACAGCGGCTAGACAAACTATTTTTTTGGCTGCTCCCCCTACCCAAATGTCGAATGTACATAGCGTACAATCGATAAATCCAAAGGCTACCCAACAGCCTGAAGGAAAGAAAAAACAACGAAAGAAGGGTAAGGGGGATAAGAAACCCACTAATAATGTTGGCAGGGGCAACATTGAGAAACGGAAGGAGAGGTATCCATGCAACCTGTGCGTGGAAGACCACCTGACCCACCAATGTCCTTGTCTTACAGAGGCCCAAAAGTTTGTGACACAGAAAAAACCTGCCATGTTAACCAATCCATTTCAACATGGGAAAAACCTAACCCAAGCCTCTACAAGTGCGGAAGGGGGAAGTCAAGGACCCTCTCCATATTTGAATAATCCTGCATCCGCGAATGTGTATATGATGAAAGGTGATGCTTTTATATTGACTAGAGCGCATGACTACAGTAAACCAAGCACTTCTGAGAAGGGAAAAGCAACTGAAATCCCATCTCTTCCTCTCCAAATCGAGAAGACTTTGGGAGAAACAATGACACACATCCCAAAAGGTGCATTCAAGAAAGCTTCTCACAACCCAAACGCAAGGGCCGCCCAGAACTATTCTATGGTGGAGGATTTGTCCCAAACCCCTTGTGCGATGTCAGCTTTGGAGGTCCTCCAACGTTGCCCTTCCCAAGGGAAAGCTTTGTTAGCTACTTTAGGATTTACCAAGACTTGTAATATGGGTACAATCATGCTGGATACAACCGACTTAAAACCTTGTCTACCTTACCACGTAGCATTTCAGATAGTAGTGGCTTACCCCACGAAAATTTTTACTCGGAACATTTTCCGCACGGTGGTTGATGAGGTCGCCTTGACATGCATTATGTCATTGGCATGTTGGAAGGCCATTGGCCAGCCCATTTTGTCTCCATCACCTACTCTTCTCACTGCTTTCAACGGTCGTCTGTTCCAACCACATGGTATCATTCCCTCTTTCCCCATGTAGTTAGGAGGGAAGACCCTATGCGTCGAGGTAGAAGTAGTAGACGCATCCCTCGACTACAATCTCTTGTTAGGAAGGAGTTGGACTTATTCCATGCAAGCAGTGGTTGCTACTATTTTTTGGGTCTTGTTGTTTCCACACGAGGACCAGATTGTGACCATTGATCAATTGTCTTTCTCCAGGCCCGAACCTTCACTGGGGGCATCCGCAGTCCTGATGATTGATAATCCCCAACCGAGCGTAGTCAATGTAGGGGTTGGTTTGTGCCCATCTTTGATGGGTACCTTCGATTACCCACCCCCTCAAGGAAATGTCAAGTTCATATCCGACCACCATAAGGTTGAGATTTTCCAAGTTTCATCATTTCGCAAGAATTATTTCAACAATCCATGGATACTTCCTTCCCCATCGGCCACGATGGAAGGGACAGGGCACCCTGGCATGTCCATGCGCTTGTCTGCAGCCGAAGTAGTGTACTCTTTAGTCCAGCAAGCTTGGATCGACACTGATTCAACTCCTGCACATGAGTTAGATCCGATTCCAGAGCCTATTTGGGCTCAAGGTTCTCTTGCTGATACCGATGCGTTAGAATTAGTCTTTCCCTCCAATGAAGCAATAATTGAAGCAATGACTAGTCCGGACAAACCCTGGGAAGATCTCCATCACAGATCATACTTCCTCCTAGAGTTAAGCAGAATTGAAGCAGGAGAATTCACCTTGACTATGACTGGAGATAGGTCTTGTCCTATTAATCCCTTATCTACACATGAGGTTTACGCCGAGGGTAATATGGAAACTATCGCTAAAACTATACTGATTAATATCTCCAGCACCCCTGGCATCATGGAGAGTATTTTCATCGGAGTTGACTGTTCCCGCAAAGAGATTCAAATCTACACAGATCTATTTAAATAATTCTGTGACGTTTTTGCCTGGTCTTACGAGGAAATGCCAGGCATCGATCCAAAAATAGTCAAACATGAAATCACAAATTATCCGGATGCCAAGCCTATTCAGCAGAAGCTTCATCCAGTTAATCCCAGGAAAGCAGTAGCCATTAAGGTTGAAGTCGAGAAACTGCTAAAAGTCAGTTTTATCTATCCTATCCATTTGACCCAATGGGTGTCAAATCCTATGATGGTCAATAAGAAATAGGGCGTGATTTGCATATGTATGGATTTTCGTGATTTGAACAAGGGCTGTCCAAAAGATAATTTTCTCACACCATTCATCGACCAGATAATTGATGAATGTGCAGGTTGTGAGGCCTTTTCTTTCATGGATGGTTTTTCGAGATATAATTAGATACAAATCAAACTTGAAGACCAACATAAAACTGCATTCATTTGTCCATGGGGTACATTTGCCTATCGTAAGATGCCTTTTGGTCTCAAAAATGTTGGAGCCACCTTCCAGCGGGCCATGTCTTTTGATTTCCATGATCTCAAGCATATAGTCGAGGCCTATTTAGATGACTTGGCATCTCGATCTCGCAAGAGAATGGATCATCCCACACACCTCCGACTTATCTTTGAGCAATGTTGCTACTTCCGGATTCGCTTGAATCCAAACAAGTGCAGCTTTTGCATAACATCAGGACGTTGTTAGGTTTCATAGTGTCAACAACAGGGATAATGGTAGATCCTATCAAGGTTGAGGCAATAGTTCAGTTGCCTCCCCCATGCACAATCCTTCAACTTCAGAGTCTTAAGGGCAAGGCGAATGTTTTGAGGTGTTTCATCGCAAACTATACCGAGATTACAAAGGGCTTTGTGCACTTGCTGAAGAAGGACATTCCTTTTCATTGGGATGATGCAGCTCAATGTTCTTTCAATGCATTGAAACATGCCCTTACAACTACCCCTCGACTTCGGCCACCCAATTATAACAAAGACTTCCTTTTATACTTGGTTGCAGCAGAGTCAACCATTGGCATGGTATTAGTTTAGGAGGATGATTTACTCTCAGAATATGTGATTTATTACCTAAGCCGAGGCCTGGTTGGACTGGAACTAAATTATTCTCATATCAAAAAACTTGCGTTGGGAGCAGTCCATGCTGTCCAACGATTCCATCATTATGTTATGTTTCGCAAGACCACCGTCATTGTTGTTGTGAATTTGTTTCAATATGTGTTGACGCGATGGGTAATAAGAAGAAAGATCAGTAGATGGATATTCATCCTCTAGGAATTCGACTTAGATTTTGTTTCGGTAAAATCCAAAAAGTCACTGGTCTTCGCAAAACTTATTTCAGAACTTCTGGTTGAGTCAAGTGATGTTTTTCCCAAAGAGTTTCCTATTAGAGGAGATATGTTTTTGATCGCATCTTCGGATCCCTCGTATGTAGATATACTTGTCTATCTCCATATTTTGAAGGCCCCACCTCTGCTTCTCATGATGAGCATCACTGTATATGCCATCAGGCTAAGAATTGTCTCATACTCGATGATACGTTGTATCAAAGAGGTGTAGACTGCATCCTGCATCGATGTCTCACTCACGAAGAAGCAGTTATTGTGATTAACAATTTCCATACCGGAGCATGTTGCGGTCATTTGTCTGGGTTGGCAACAACCCAAAATATTTTACGAGCAGGTTACTTCTGGCCGACACTAATCAAATATTGTATCGAATTAGTCAAGAAGTGATACCCGTGTTAGATCTTCTCTCGGAAGATGAGGGCACATCCCGTTCCCATGTTTCATTTCATCACAGTTGGTCCCTTCACCAAGTGGGGGATTGATTACACTACATGCAACCCTCCTTCAACAAGGGGGCACCGTTATATCATTGTAGTCGTAGACTACTTCACAAAGTGGGTCAAAGCTATGCCAACATTTAAAGATGATGGAGAGACTGCAACTCTCTTTTTATTCAACCAAATAATAGCAAGGTTCGGTGTCCCGAGAGATATTTTCATTGACCATGGCAGTCACTTTAAGAACCAGATGATGACCAAATTAACATCAAAGCTTGGTGTTGCGCCTCTTTCGTCACCTTGGTGAGAAAAATAGAGGTGCTTGCAAGATCAGTTGGGTCTTCTGAGTAGGACAGCTGTAGAGAAAAGAGTTAGGGAAAGAAAATAAAAGACTACAATTAAGAATTAAACTAAGAGATGTAATAAAAACTAAATTCATGAGCATAGGGACATAGAAACAAAAAGATCCATAAGACCCATGTCACCAATGTTTGAGGCTGATCTATTAGTGAAAACAAAGCACCAAGAAGAAAGGGGACTATGAGTCCCTTCTTCCTCCAAGGGAAGGCTCTTGGACCCTCACTAGCTAGCTCTTCTTACAACCACGAAAAATGGAAAATGATGATGAAAGAACTCTTTACAAATCCACTCAATGGTGAGGTGGATTGTCCAATGTAATGATGCCAATATGATCTTTTCAAGGATGGAGTCCTCAAAACAATAGAGGCATCATAACATTACTTTGAATTCCTTGAAAAAATGAGGTGCATTCATGGCTTTTTATAGCATTGCTTTGGGTTATTGTTTAACTGCTTTGTAGTGTGAAAAGAGGCCATTTAGGGCATTCCTAGGTCTTTGACCAACCCACTAGTCGAATCCAGTCCGGATTTGGGAGTCAAATCGGCTTGGGAGATGAACCATAAGTGGGTGGGAGGCCGACCACTCTCATAAATGCATCGTTTAGTAGGTGCACGACTTTTTGTGATAACAGTCATGCATTGTGCGCCTGTGCACGATTTCTGCGTTCCTGTTACGTGCATGTGCGCGCACGCTCAATGTCTTCATAGTGCTCTTCAATTTTTCACTACTTTGTATAGTTTTTAACCTTTTTTTAATGTTGTGGTATTAATTCATGTCCATGAATGACTTCATCACTATTTGACGATGCTGAGTTCTTGTAACCATGTGCGGACGAAATTTCAGTGATAACAGATGCCCCCTGATGGATGAGGTTAGGAGAATACGTATAGCCTAAATCCATCAATGTTTATTCTACTGATAATGTTGTTGTAATATAGAGCAATAGTGGAATCGTCTAGAGCGATCCATTGGAGGGAAAAAGGAATCGGTAGGACCCGACCTTCCATGAGGTGTGTAAAATAGAAAACTGTGTACAAACGAGGCAGGCATGCCCCATGCTCGTGTCATGTAACTCTGAAAAAATATGACTGAAGTGTTGGTGTAGACAACTGCAGCACCCTCAGGGGTGGTCGTGATAGAGGCAGAAGACAATTCTACAAATGAACATGCTCTGAATGTAGGCATTGATCGCGGTAATAAGTAGCAGTGATCATGTGGGCATTGATAGCCCTGCCAAGTTCAGAGGTCTTCGGCAAATAAAATAACTAACTACAATAGTCGCAAAGTAAGACCCACCATAACATGAGAAAGTGTTGGCGTCGAATGTTATGGGGGTCAACGACAGCAGGGAGCAATGGTGCTTCACCCTGTGTCATCCGAGATCTCTCACTGAATGGATAATGAGAATCAAGATACTGTCGCCCTTCTGGAAAACTATGCTGATGTCGACAGAAAAGGGGGACGCGACTCCCGGAAGAAAATGGCTTGGTGAAATCTACTAGGTGAGGTGAGGAAGTGGCAGAGGTACATGGATGAAGTCAAGATGTGGGAAGACTCAATATTTCCCTTGGTTGGAGGATGTATGAGATAAAAAGTGGCCGCAACCGTTCAACGAGGTCGAGTGTCAGGGGGACGACAAGACCGGGGATAAGTTATTCCAGAGGCAGGACAAGGTGAACAAATTCAGAGGGTAGAGGTAAGTGACCTGTGGAGTAATCTGAATATATGGACGATGTCGGGCAAGGGAAGATGATAAGTAGTGCTCCAACCAAGGGTGACATGGGTTGCGGCTGGCCAAAAAGAGGGAAGTAGGTCACCAAAGGTGACGACAAAAAGGGTAATGTAACGACTGAAAATAAAGGCGTTTGTACAATAAATAACGAATAATTGGGGAGAAATGTACAAATACAGAAACGGGTGCCCCAGTGTGATATGGGTGGCCCATGTAGGGAATAATTTGATCAGAAAACTGATGAAGGGTGGGGGGCCCATTGGTGAGTTTCTGTATGAGGTAGGTGAAATGAAGGTAGGTTTGCATGTGGGCAAACTGATTGTGGATGAAATGGAGGGTTCATGATACTGCGGAGGTGCAGTCAAAAAATAGAACCGTGAAGAGATAATCTGGGAGTCCAGGTGGGAAAGCTAGCAAAATTAGGAGGAGTATGTGATTGATTCACGACATGATGAAAGACTACCGGGACTCCCATCCATAAAGGGTTTTGAAAAACAGCATGAGTGTCAGAAGTGCCACAAGGTGCTATGAATGGGATTACTCACGTGGAGAAGAATGCTACTGGGTGACAGTACCGAAGATGCAAATGGAGGTGTGGGTACTGCAGAGCCAGGAATGGGGATCCTAAAGGCAAATATTAGAGGGTGTGACTGGAAATGTAAGTGCGATACAGAGGGAAAGACTACATGCCAGTGCTAAGTATATACCTGAAGGGGTTGTTCCGATGTATGATGATCAAGTACCTGCACACCTGAAAACCAAATACCCAATGTGAACAATATCTGAAGAGAATCAAAGATATGAGCATGTATTTGATAAGCGTGAATATGTGCATGCGTACCTGACCAGGGTATGAAAAAAAGGCTCCCCGGAGGCTCAGGATGAAAAGAGGCCCAGGGACTGCTATGATGTAGATGATGGGATGTTGATCCCATGGCTGAAGATGGATTGAAAAATGGACACCGTGGGCTCCCAGAATGGTGAGTGGATGTTTGGCAAAAAGGCCTATATATAGCTATAGGGCCCACATTGCCACCTCATTTGTACCTACTGTAATAGTGACTGGACGAGCAGTTTTCAGAGGATATTTGGAGATTCGGGGAGGATGAGGCATCCGATTGGTGATTAGCGAGCTTCAGGTTAGTGGTCTGATCATCTTGCATAGAAATAGGATTCCATTTTTTGGGCAGGGGCTATACGAAGGGTCGTACACACGTGTGCGCCTACCTACCGGATAGACGCACATGGGGGTGCAGGTGTAGGAATTAAAGGCGCACACTATGTGCGCATATGTCGGCTGGACGACTGCACATTTGTGCGCAGCTGTGACGTGGACAGGCACGCACCAGTATGCGCTTGTGTAGGTAACAGGTGTGCCTGAGAGCGCGCCTGTGAAGCTAACATGCGCACATACGTGCGCGCCTGTGAAGCTAACAGGTGCACATACGTGCGCGCCTATGAAGCTAACAGGTGCGTACACATGCACGCCTATGTAGTGAACAGGTGCGCATGTGTGCACGCCTGTGGGTTAAAACAACCACACTTTAGAGGCAAAGTTGACGGGTGTAAAATTGATGTTTGTGATGTTGTTGATGGTCTCGTGGGTTGATATAAGACTCTTTGTTGTGGCTGCAGGTGGACAATTGGCATGATGCCAGTGGGTTGGCGAGAGATATATTGGTCCCATCTACGAGACGCTGTGGTTATTGAGGGCCTAGGTGTACGAGCGACTTTGGCAGCCTGTGGGGTGATAAAGTTCTTTGAGTGCCCACTGATATGGGTGTAGGAGTATCTCCTGCAGTTCCTGATTCAAATGTGGAGTCTTGAGCTCCACTTCTTCCTTGTGTGAGGAGAGCAGATTCCCTTCACTGCGGTGGAGGATGTGTACTTCTTGACTGGACTCCCGTTTCGGGGTGTTCCCCTACTGGTGAAGCCGGTGTTACCGAGGGATCTGACCCTAGCGACCATTGGCCAAAGATATTGTTCAAGTTCAAACTTTATGTCTGAGACGGTTGTGAGCATTGGGTTGATAGATGCACTGGTGCATCATTGTATAGCAGCGATGATTATGAGAGTATATGGGTCACTGACGACCTAGCAGATTAGTGGGGGCTAGTTATTGGTGTTGGGGAGAGTACTGGCTGGTGAGAAGTTTGCTTGGGGATTGACTCTGCATGCACGGATGATAGGGCAGCTAGACCACTATCGGTCCATGGACACGAGTGAGTTTTCCTTCAGATCGATCCTGGTGGCGTGGTTTCTGGAGAGGGTGTTGATGCTGTGCCCTAGAATTTTATTGGGTGCACCGGGGGCACAAGAGCCGCTACTGCGGCGATGGTCGACGGTGTTGCTTCGCCATGGTGGTGGCGATGGTGGCCACTTCTTGACAGTAGAGGTGGCACAGGTATGGCGACAGATGCCGCAGGTGATACTACGTTACCCCTATGCCGGGGTTGACTTCCAGGATGATCCGTACATGGTGCTACCTCTAGGGGAGGTTTTTGACCACCGAGGTATGTTGATTTGATATGGATGTTTGTTGTGTTTTTTGAGATAGCATGCTTTATGTATATGATATAGATGTTGATACTATCTGGTGTTTGTTTGCATGTGCAGATGTGGCACCTCGCGGGTGAGAGGTGGAGCTGCAGAGAGCACCAGAGAGACCACTGCGGGGAGAGAGACGTCGACATGAGGATGCCGCGGTGCGACCAGCTGAGCTAGAGAGGGCAGAAAGGAGGCGTCGGTTTGATGACCCTGGTGCTGGGCCATCACATGCTCCTCCGGTGACAGCCGGAGCTGATTTTGAGGACATATGTCGTCATCTGGAGACAGTGTTACAAGAGGTGTCAGAGGGCATATGGTCTCGCATCCAGGGTGAGGCTTTCCTGGAGCAGTGTGTGGGGGTGCCGCCACCATGGTGGGCCATAGTACGACGGGAAGCAGTGGCTACTGCGTTGACGACCGGACGACTGCCGCCAGGGCAGGAGGGGTCGGTAGGGGGTGGACCACCACCTCTTGGGGTAGGAGGTGGTGGGTCGCCACTGCCTGAGGGAGGAGCAAGCGGTGGTGCTCTAGAGGCACCGTGAGTGGTGCTCTGAGGCATTTGATGTATATATATTTTTTTGTATATATGCTGGTCAGCCCATTTTGTACCGAGGTGCTGCATTGGCCTACAGATACTTGTATTTTTTGTATGTAAACATTCGGATGACACTGTGGACCTACATATATACATGAGTATACATTTTTGAGATCTATGTGGTGTTTACATGCTTTTGGTTAATGTTTTGATGATGTCTATTCTATGTATATGTTGTGACAGGTTTGTGTTATATGTTTATGTATGTGTAGAGGTAGCTTGATGTGATATATGCCAGTCTAACACAATATTAGCTAGGTTATCTGTAATTTGATTCAATTGTCTTGGAATATGTGTAAATGTAATGGAATCAAAATGTCAAGATAAAAGCCTAACTTGCAGGTATTTGCAAAAGAGGCAAGGATCACGAACGTGGTACACATTGTTGAGTTGGAGAACGACTAGTTGAGAGTCGAGGAAGATGCTAAGGTGATGAATATGATGATGATGGGCGTCATCCAGGAGGCCAATGACAGCAGTGTATTCAGCTTGGTTGTTGGTTGCTGAACCCAAACATATGCCACTCGAATGGAGCATTTCATGTGAAGGGGTGTAGAGAGCCCAAGCAGCCGAAGCAAGATTTTGCGTCCAACGGTTGGCGTCGTCGGTGTAACCAATGTGGTAGGCTGGTGGAGGAAGCATCTGTCAATAGCACAAAGGATAGTTTAGACGTGAGGGGAGGAGAAAAAGATTAAAAATTCTAGAAAATAAATAACCTAAAGTTGAATGACTACGTTTAAGCGTAAAATTTCTTTAAGTATAACCCGTTAACGGGTTCTTTGAGAGAGAGGCCTTTAGGGGAGGCCAGGATGTATGCACCTTTGGTGAGGCAATGTTGGATAATGTATGAGCCATGCCAGAGTGATTCAAATTTACCGTGGCCAAAGGTATCATGAGCGATATCGTAAGCCAGGATGAGGTCACCTTCGCGGAATGATCGGAGGTTGACATGGCGATCAAAGGTAGCCTTGGATCATTTTTTAGTTGCCTTGTTGTTCTATAAGGAAGATCGACAATCTTCATCCAGAGACTCCAAGGTCAACAAGCACTTCTCCATTGGAGCAGTGTCAGGTAATAGCTCAATTGCGGTGTGTAAGGTGGGAATTTCTCACTCAATGGGGAGAGTGGCCTCAACCCCATGGACTAAATGAAATGGTATGAATCCAGTAGTGGTTTTCACAGTCGTTCGGTAAGCCCATAGCGTAGAAAATAACATATGATGCCAATTCATTTTATGTTTATTAACCATGCATTGTAACATGGTCTCGAGGACTTTGTTAACTGCCTCGACTTTTCCGTTAGACTGAGGGTAATATGGTGAGGCAAACTCGTGAGAGAATCCTAACCGATATAAGAGTTTGATGGAGATATCATTCTCGAAGTGTTTTCCATGATTAGAAACGAGTTGGAGGGGTACTCCAAAGCGAGATATGACGTGGTTAAAGAAAAAATGCACTGCAGTGTAAGCGGTGTTGTTGAAAGTGGGCATAGCTTCTACCCATTTGGTGAAGTAATCAACGACCACAAAAATGTATTTGTGACCATTGCTAGAGGGGGGATTACAAGTCATGAAGTTGATGCCCCATTTACAAAAAGGGCCGGTAGTAATGACAGGGTGAAGAAGAGCGGGGGGAGCGCGGGATTTGTTGGCGTAGAGCTTACATTGCTCACATCATTTCACGGCATGAATGTAATCATGAAACAAGGTAGGCCAAAAGTAACCAGCTCAGATAATCTTTTGAGCAGTGGATATACCCGAAAGATGGCCCCCACATGACCTGCTATGGCAGTCGTTTAAAACTCTATCAACCTTGTCAATAGTCAGGCATCGACGAAGAATGGTGTCGATGCCCCACCGGTATAGGATGTCTCCAATGAGGAGTTAGCGGGGGGGATGATGGTGAATACATCGACGATCATCTCGTGAAAGGTGGTTACTGAAATTTTGAGTTTGGAGGTAGACGAGGAGGTCGTTGTACCAAGGATCATCCAAAGTGATGTAAAAGAGATGTTCATCGGGAAAGTCGGTGTTGACGGGGGCACTGGTGGTGTTAGAGGGGAGGGCTGTGACAAGTTCGGCGAGAATGAGGGCCTTCTTACTCTTAGGTGTTGAGAACTCGAGGTTGTACTCCTGAAGGATAATGATCCATCGGGAAAAATTTTCGTCAACTTGCCGACGACTAAGAAAGTACTACATAGGGTTGGAATCTGCGATGACCTTTGTGGTGTGAAGCAGAATGTAATGTTGCAGTTTCTGGACTGCGAGGACAACTGCAAGAGCAAGTTTTTCTTCGTGTTTATACTTCAAGGGTGGCCCTAAGAGCTTTTTACTAATGTAATAAATGACATGTTCATGACTTTCATCACTGAGCTGGATGAGGGCGCCGACTACTGATACAGCTGATGTTGATACGTAGAGGATATAGTCGTGATTGTAGTCAGGTGCACTAATTAAAGGTGCATTTGAAAGCATTGTTTTAAGATCGTCAAATGACTATTGGGCGTGGTCATCCCAGTGAAATGGGATGTCGTGAGGTAGTAAGCAAAGGAAACCGTGTGCGCGTATGGCGTAATCTGGGACAAAGCGTCTAAGAAAGTTAGCTTTGCCCTGAAGACTCTGAAGTTGCCGTAAATTCTAGGGAGGTGGAATTTTGGTGATAGCTTGGACTTTGAGGGGGTCCATGGTAATACCTCTTTGGGAAACAATAAAACCGAGGAGGCACCCTGTGGTGACATAGAACACACACTTGAGAGGATTCAAGCGAATGTTGTACTGACGACACCGTTGAAAGATGATTCGTAAATCATCTAGATGTTGGGTGTGTTTCTTGGATCAAGCTGTGAGGTCGTCCAAGTAGGCGAGGATGATATTGGCCAGATCGTGAAAGATATATGTCACAGCCCATTGGAAAGTTGCGCCAGCATTCTTTAAGCCGAAAGGCATGACACGATATACAAAAGTACCCCACGGGGTAGTGAATGCGATTTTATACTGATCGACGGGGTGAATTTGAATTTGATTATAACCAGAGAATCCGTCCATAAAGGAGAGAGCCTCATGGCCGGCGCAGTCGTTGATAATTTGATCGATGAAAGGCGTTGGAAAGTTGTCTTTGGGACATGCGTGATTGAGATCGCGAAAGTCTATGCAAACATAGATAGTGCCCTATTTTTTGTTAATGGGTATAGGGTTGAAAACCCACGAGGTATAGGCGATGGGGTAAATGAACACGACAGTGCGTAACTTGTCAATTTCGGCTTTGATAGATGTGGCTTTGGATGGGTGTAGCGGTCGCTATTTTTGGCGAACTGGTGTAATGTCAGGCCAGGTGTCGTTGCGATGTTCGACAATAGAGGGATCGAGGCCAGACATTTTCGTGTATGACGAGGCGAAAATATCCCTATATTCCTGGAAGAGGGCTTTATATGCAGTGATTTCCTGAGGAGTGCAAGCAACTCCAATGGTGATTTCTTCGATGATGCCATTTTTAATGGAAATGTCGATTTTAATGGTGGGGGAAATGTTGGCCATGTTTCCTTCTTCAAACGCATCAGGGGCAGGAATGGGATTGTTGAACCAGTCGATAGGCCCCGATGGGATAAAATCCTTGGTTTCGACCGCGTAAATGGGGTTTTGGTTAGGAGGCATGGGGGCTTTCTGTGGAGAGAAGAGTGCGCGATGGTGTAGCGCATCCCAGGGAGAGTCTGGGTGATTTAACTCTTCGAGTATTTCTTGGTTGCTTTGAAAGTGACGGGAATACAAGGGGTCGTGAGGAGTGATCTTGGTGACAGTGGTCATGTGGTTGCCCCTTGGTGAACAAGCAGGGGGAACATTGTTAGGGGATGGTGAGGGTTCACTCGACATAAACCATATATTGAAGTACTGAGGGGTACCCATGGTGGTTGGGTGGAGAATTTACATAGGATAATGGGCGGGAGAGTTGGGGGGGTTGGGGGTTGACTTCTCAGATACGTCATCTAAGAACCATGGAGGCGTTGGGAGTGCCTCGGGTTTAGGAGAAATGACATGAAGATCCTCTAGTGATGAGGTAATGTCAATTATCGCCTCTGTGGGTCGATGAAGCAGGGTTAATTGACATTTCCTGTATTCAAGGATCATAGGACACTGGTATGTAAAATGAGCTAATGAATCACAGAGAGAGCAAGGGYGTCTCATACGTTCATTGACTGAAGTGGTGACATAATGGATGTTAGTGATATTTTTGGAGGAGGACGTAGCAGGACTGGGGTTGCTCTGGAAGTTCTGACGTACTGCGGCTAATGTCTGCTGAAAGTGTGGYAGTGCTGGGCAATGGTGGGTATAATGRCCATATTCAGAACATATAGCACAGGCATATTTGGTCCTCAACCCTTTACTACTGGAAGGGGGGGTGGTAGTGGTGGGACTAGCAGTAGTGGCAGGTTTTGGGGGGGTTTGATTGAGTGGGATCAAATTCCGTAATTCTAGTAGCGATGGACAGTTGTTGGTTTGGTGGCCCTCTTTCTCACATAGTGCACAAGATGGTGGGATGCGTGGAGGAAGTGAAGTTGTGGGCTCCTTCTTCTTTCTCCTGCCTCCTAGTGTGGCAGGAGGGTTAGTGAGTGGGGGTGTGGTTGGAGCAAGAATGGGAATCGTCATGGGGATTCCTTCTTTTTTTGGGGGAAGGGATGGTCGAGGGACCATCTCTGGTGGGTGTAAATACCAAACTGGGATTGCTAACACCATATTAGGTAGTGTGAGCGTTGCGGCTACCTGAAAAGCTTTGATACCCGGTGGAGGGTAAAAGAAGGGAATTTGAGTGATGGCTTGGGGAACTGTCTCCCAAACTGGGACATGTCCTTGGGGAGAGGTGGATTCGTGGACTGGCGAGGTCAACGAGTGTCCAGGAGGTTCTGGAGGAGGGGTTTCTGCGACGAGTGGGACATGAGATATGACAGAAGCCTCTGTAGGAGTAAGGGTATCCTTGGTGTGAGTTCTGTTAGACGATATGACGCATACTTGATTGGAAGGATGCAGGAGTGATGGTGCTCCGTGGTACGTCCCTAACAAGGATGGATATTTAAAGATCCCAGGACCCATCTCGATGAGTGGATATGCATCATGGCTTGTGTGGATGAGAGGAAGAATGTTATCGATGTTGGCAGATGGGTTAGGCTCATAATGTGAGACTTGGTCAATGGTAACGATCTTCCCATTATGAGGGAACATCATTGTCCGAAAGATGGAAGATTCCACTTCCTTCATAGTGTACATGTAGCTACGACCGAACAAGATATTATAATCGAGAGGGGCGTCAATAACTTCGATATCGATGAGAATAGTCTTGCCCCCGAGTTCGACGGGGAGATTTTGGAAGATCCCTTCAGGAGAGGATGGTCATCCGTCATAAGCTCGTAAGGTGATGGCAGAGGGGATGAGTCTGGGGGAACCAATCTTTTTCCATACGGTTCTGGACATAATGCATGTAGATGCACCTTCATCGATGATACACCGATGAACTGTGATGTTCCGTATTTTCACTGGTATTTGAAAAGCGATCAAGGAGGGAAGACGAGGTTCTCCGCTGTCAAGATCAAAGGTGATGAGTCGGGTATCTGCAGGGTCAATTGCCCCCAAGGAAGAAAGTAAATATTTCCGCTGAGTAGGACAAGTCTGGAGGACCTCCAATACTGACATGGCAGCTGGGGATTGTGCTAAGTCGTCTACCAAACTATAGTTATGAGCTGCTCTAGCCTATGGGTTGTGGACATTCCTGCACAATGGGATGCGAGGGATGCGAAGTGGTGGTTTGGAGGAAGGGCGAGGGATCACCAACGAGGGTCCCGACGGTGTAGGGTTTGTCTTTAGAGGGATGGGAGTAGACTCAGTGGGTGACAATAGAGGCAGCATAACATTACTTTGAATTCCTTGAAAAAATGAGGTGCATTCATGGCGTTTTATAGCATTGCTTTGGGTTATTATTTAACTGCTTTGTAGTGTGAAAAGAGGCCATTTAGGGCATTCCTAGGTCTTTGACTAGCCCACCAGTCAGATCCAGTCCAGATTTGGGAGTCAAATCAGCTTGGGAGTTGAACCATAAGTGGGTGGGAGGCCGGATACTCTCATAAATGCGACGTTTAGCAGGTGCACGGATTTTTGCGATAACAGTCGCGCATCGTGCGCCTGTGCGCGATTTCTGCATTCCTGTTACGCACATGTGCGCGTGCGCCCAATGTCTACGTAGCGCTCTTCAATTTTTCACTACTTTGTATAGTTTTTGAGATTTTTTGAATGCTGTGGTATTAATTCAGGTCCATGAATGACTTCATCACTGTTTGATGATGCTGAGTTCTTGTAACCATGTGCGGACGAAATTTCAGTGATAACACTTGGGTTATAGAAAGAAAATTTGTCACCCTACTACCGCCAAGAAAATGGTCAGGTGGAAGCTGTAAATAAATTTCTTAAGACCATCCTACAACGAACGATCAACTCATCCAAGTCAAATTATCATTTGATTTTATACTCGGCATTATGGGCTTACCAAATGTCTTTTAAGACTGCAATTGGTTTCTCACCTTTTCAACTCGTTTACGGGCTGGAAGTAGTCTTGCCTATAGAATGTTAGATCCCATCCCTAAAATTTGCAGTACAGTTACTGCTAGACACTTCTCCACTTGAAGAATGGTTATTATACCTTGAGCGGCTCAATGAGCAGTGTTGTGATGCGGCCTTGGCCAACGAGGATCAAAAAAAATAATTCAAGTGTCAGTATGATCGGTCTGTTCATCCTAAGATTTTCTCTGAAGGTGACCTTGTCCTAGTCCATGACCAAGATAAGGACCCCCTGGGGGTAGGAAAATTCAAACCCATGTGGTGTGGACCTTTCATCATAAAAGAGGTTCTAAAAAAGGGTGTTTATCGTCTGGTTGAATTTGAGGGAAATTCTTTGGCGGAGCCTAGAAATGGGCTCTACCTCAAGAAGTATTACTCATAGGTAGGTCACCTTGGGTAACTTTTTGTAACATATGTATAGTCTTTGTACTATTAATTTCTGGTTTCTTTTAGTATTATGGACGTGTCATTTTTTGATGTTATCTTTTGTCACTATGGCATATGTCAAGTGAATCAGAGGAGTTCATTGGGTACACAAACAGTGCTAGCTAGCACACTCGGAGGCTTGCCTCCATAGCCTGGGTATTTTTTACACCTCGAGTCCAGTTATTATCTTCCTGAGGTATATGCTTAAGCGACACCACAAACAATGTCACCGAGTACAGTGCAGTTATTGAGTTTCTTTGTGACGCCCTGTCATTTGGCATCTCTCATCTCCGAGTCTATTTGGATGCTCAGTTGGTTGTGTCTCAGTTAAATAGAGTCTATCGTGTTCATGATCTGACTTTACACCGACGATTCCTTAGGGTACGTCTCTTAGAATCAAGCTTTGATTATATTACATATTTTCATGTTCCTAGGAGATTAAACCAAGTTACAGGTACTCTAACTAATCAAATTTTAGACTGGCATCTCGCACACATATAAAAAGACATACACATAAACATGTAAATACATTTTTAAAGGAAAATATGATCCATAAGACACAAAAAGACATAAAAATCCATATATAATATCATAATCATTATAGTACATAGGTGGACGCAAGCGCCTCAAAAATATGACCAGTAACGACTCATGGGGCTTATACCCTCAAAAAATATATACAGGTGGAGCTATCAAAGTTTAGACCAACTAAGGTTAGGGCCTGTGGGCCCTGTTGTAATAATCAACAACGTTTTCCAAATGCCAAAACAGTCGAACCCACATCTGTGGTGCCCCCACTACATGAGGTTGCATGGATGGTGATAGATCCTCAATCTCTGCCATAGGGATAGTGTGAGTGAGCGAGGTAAAATTTCTCTCAACTCGTCTCAAAACCCTCTTAGCCTCATCAGTTGAAATCTCTCTTGCCAATTTTGGTCCCCCTACGGTGGCAGGTGCGATCCCTGGCCGAGGATGATGCCCATTCCTCGCATAATCTAGAGGTCGTGAGGGTCCCACATCTACACACAATAGACACGTATCTGTCAAATACTCTGGTATAAAAAATTGATATATAAAAAAAACACCATAAAAATTATATATGTTTCAAAAAAGGAAAAAATGATGCAAACTTACCCATCTCACCTCGCTCCTCGCCTGGAGGTACAGGGATCTCGAGATCTCTCGAGAAATCAATCCCAGCATAAGGATAATCCTCTATGGTTGGGATCTGCCACGACAACCAAGAAAAGAAGTCATCGTCAAATGAATCATTGGTCCTTCCACCAGCTTGTTGTGGTAGCAACACTGCCCATATGCAAACTACAGGAAGAGAGGCCTGATGTCCTCATACCACCACTCGAGGAATGAAACTAGGAACTCTTTCAAAGAAGAAAGAACATAGAATCGTCCTGAACCCGTAGTTCCTCTGCATCCGCAACCAGAAATCTGTCAGCTGCCTCTTCATACAATCCAACAATGTACTGCTTCAATCAAATATCTGTGCATTTAAGAATTGGACTGCATAGTTCATCTGTGCATGGGACGCCTGATGTAGAGCTGAAGAACCAATCATCCACCCAATAAGCAACACAATCGCCTGTAGTGATAAATCAGTGATCCTGCTTATTGGCACCTGTGAGCTCGATCGGTCTATACCAGCATCATAATAAATTTCTATCAATTCCTATATATTATGAGGCTCTGAAGGAAATGTATGGAAATTGACTGGTTCCCTTCTCCTGGAGAGGCCAGTCAAAAAGTATATATCCTCTGTAGTGGGCACCAGTGACTCCTCCTCTAACATAAACGCTTATGCGTCAGGGTGTCAGTATTCAACCAAGGAATTCAGTAGCCTAGGTTGTTCTCTCATGAAAGGACACAGAAAAAACTTGAGCAAGCCACATTGCATTAACACTACGACAATGTTAGGGTCTTCCCCAACTAGTGCGTTGATATCTTTAGTCTCTCGTTCTCTCCATTGCACATACATCCTGCATATGGGAAAATTTTCAGAGGGTTAGGCCTTGATTTTTAAAACCTTTTTGCACTCATGGGAGGGTCCACGCAGGTTGTTGTGATGATAGTCTCGTGTACACATTCTCTGACATAAGACAGAGCGAGTGTACACGCGGGCTGTCATAGGACAGATCGCGTGGACCTAGGGCCGACCTTTTAAAGGTTGATGCCCCCCCCCAAAACCAAATTAAATGCACAAATAAAGAATTAAAAAGAAAATGGAGGTATTTTATACTTACTTGGTCCAGACGAATGGTCGTTTCATCCACTGTAGCTCCCGAAATCACCACTTTTATCAAAGGTTTTTTTTTCTCTCCAGAGTCAATTTCCAAATCAACAATGGTGATAATGAGCTGCCAGCTTCTATTTATAGACTTTATGGCCCTTTTTGTCACTTTTTTGGCCCCCATTATCATTTTCTTTGAATTAAAAACCATTTAGAGTGATTCAAGAGTTTCTTTGGAAGGTTACGATCGGGTATCAGGACATTTTTTGGAGTTTTGGGTCACTTTTGACGGTCCATGGGAAAAACCTCAGATGGTCAACTTGAGCATATAAGTTAGGTTTCCACCCCTACTTTTGTATCTCGTTGTCTTTATCCCTTTGCCATAGGATCAATCCCATCAAGTTGTGACACAGAACCATCATGATGCTTTAGAAGTGTCACAATTTGGTGGTAGAGCTTACCGGAACATGGATGCCCTAGGTAGATCCCAGTTGCATTATGGTGTCCATGTTGTCACTAATGACTGTAGGCTCGGGAGCCCTTTTAGTTTTTCTTGATTACACGTTTGAGCCTCATTTGTATGACTCTTAACCTCACCCCCAGGACTCTCAAAACATAACGGGTCTTCTTTTAAGCCCTTTTCAGACCCTCTAAACATGAAAATATTGCCAAGCGATCTTGTGGCCTTTCACGCTCGTTAAACTGAAATTTGAAGTCACGTCTATCCAGCGATAGTTTACCCCTTTTTCGGTTTGGATGGTCAAGTGTAGGAACAAAGGTATACTCTAGAGGCCTCGAGTCTCTGGAAGAGTACCCTCAGGTATAATTTTACCCCTTTTCAGGCCCGAGGGACTAAATTTATGAAAAAGGAACCCCCACGGAGTCCATAGTTAAGCTCTTTTCAGACTCCCTAAAATTGAAAAGATTGTCGAGTGACCTTATTCTTTCACACACGTTAAAATGGTCCAGAAGAACATTCCCGACGAAGTCCATAGTTAATCTTTTTTTAGACTCCTTAAAAATGAAAAAATTGCCGAGTAATATTGTCTTTATCACACTCATTAAAATGGTTTTGAATAGATGTCTTGTCAGTGCTAGTTTACCCCTTTTTCAAACCGACTAGACTACCTTCGAAAAAGGTACCCCATTGGAGTCTCCTTTTACGTTTTTCAGACTCTTTAAATATGAAAAACCATCGAGCTTACCTTCTCTGGGCTCGTTAAACTTATATCGAAGGATGTTACCATTGTGTGTCTTATTAATCACAATTGCATACATGCGTCTCTGGTCTAATGTCAGCTCCATGTTTCTCTCAACTAAATCATCTGAAGCATGCCTTATATGCAAGCCCTGTAGCACTTTGCCTTTGCGTCCTAACACCTTTGGCCCCAAGAGGGATTTTTCCCGAGTGTCCTTACTTTGAACATCAGTCTTGTCCTTGCGCCTTGAACTTGTATGTTTGCAACACTCATCCCTCCTTTGTAACGTAACATTCTTTTATTCTTTTTCCAAAATTATTGAAAAAGACAAAAAAATCAAATATACCCCAAAAAGAGGAAGGGAAAAGTTTTTCTTTTTATTGGCAGCACAATGAGTCGCCCTTAGATAAAGCACATATGTTCATTTGTTCGTCAAACCCTGGGATTTAATATGACCTTAGGAAGTTGTTCCGACTACATTGAGATGTTTCATCCTCCATTTGGTTATTCTTCCAAACTATGGAGAGTTTGTGTTGCCTCCTACCTCGTAAACTTATGTTAATTCCATGCTGCTTGAGTCTCATAATTTGTCGTGCTATTGTCCAAGGGAAGTTTTTACCAAGCCTGAGTTGGCCCCTTTGTAGTTTGTCTCTTTCCCTCATGCCCAACCATCCCAAAAGTCCAATCAAGTCTTTGTTCAAAATCAATGAAGCCTTCAGTTTGATAATCAAGATTCTCTAGTCCATGACCGACGAGTCGTCGAAGACCTCTGGGTAGTGAAGTTGTACAGTCATATTACACTCCTACCCGAGTTTTGAAGATTTTGAAGTTGTTGCTCGAGCTCTGAAGACCTCATCTCCATCCATCAGGCCTTATTAGCTTCTAGAAGATGGATACTCTACATGTATATCTTTTTGATTTTGAGATGTAGCTCCGTTGTGTATTGCTTGTGGTTACACCTTATATAGTTATATGACATGGATCTACATTGTATTTGATTGGTATCCATGATTTTAGTTTATCCCAAGCATGGGTATGTCGCCTCAGTGAGATAACTATTATTTTGCAGATGATACCTTCCAATTTCTGGTCCCTGGGCTCACTTGTTCAAAACATCGGTGAATATTGTTAATGTATTTTGGCCATCAGATGCTCTTCTGACCTCACACATTAGGGGGCATCTGTTATAACCCTAATTTTCACCAGACATGCTTACTTGGCATCAGGTCATCTCAAATTCCTTCTTTGCCAAAACATTGTTGAACAACTCTTCTTAAAAACCCCTTTTATAAAAACCCACATGCCTTGATCCATCACTGTATGCGTGTACACACTAGTTGACCCAAGACAGCCTGCGTGTACCTACAAAAGCATGAAAAAAGGAAAGTTGTTGACGGAACACACAGCTTTGGGTAAGTTAACTAAGCCTTTCGGCCTTGCATGGTTGGTCATTCAACCAAATTCCTAGCTCCTTCTAACCTATAAAAGAAGGGGTAGGGGTCCCATTTGAAAGGAGGAGAATCATAGTAAAGAAACTATACCCGATTAAGCATTCCCTTTGTCCCAACCTTTAGCCATACTTATGCAAAGAGAAGTATAGAGCAAAGCAGTTGGAAGAAAGTGGAAGAAGAGCCTAGGACTAGGATCGAGGAGCAGTAGCTGACTTTATCATTGTAAGGTATCATTGTGAAGTTAATAAAAGAATTTATTTTCCCGTCCCACCATATGAGTTTGTTATTATTGGAATATTGATTGTATGATTGATTAAATCTCTAACCCGTTAGTTCATAGATCAAATGCATGTAGAGTTCTTTGTTTGTCTTTAGTAAATGCAGGTCAGCATTGGGAGGAGAGTTGCAATCAAGGAGCGACCAAGCGCAAAAAGGGATCGACATCAAACACAAAAAATAAGGTACGTCAACTTAATCTCTTGAGCCTTGTATTTACATATGAGTAATGGGGGTTTAGGCACGGGATGATGGTAAAAAGTAAGAATTTTTAGGTCATTTCTGCATGCATGATAATGCCCTTAGTGCTAGTTTGTAGGAGGGATTTCCCACCCACAACACAGTGTCTCAATGATACAGAAGTAAAATTTAATCAATCTAAAACAAATTTAAAATGGGGCAGCAATTGGTTACTACCTCGGACCCAACATAAGGAAAATCACTACAAGAGATGGATCGTTTGAATTCTCTGCAGGAGATGGATCTTTTAAAGTGTTGGAAGAAAATTATCTACAGGAGATGGATCATATAAAGCGCTCAATACAATCATAAGGGTAAAATTTCCTTATTATCGGGAGGTCCAATCAGTGCTACAGTTTAACCGAAAACAAGTATTGAAAACTGTTTGAATTACATACAGGGATAAGTTCAAGATCAAGGTTCAAATGATCATGTCTAGGATGGAATTCTGTGTAACATATCTGATTGAAGGACTCATTCATGGATCATGAGCCTTAAAAGATTCATTTAGGTACTAATACCCTTTATTTTCTCCCATGACCATGGTTAAGGTCTTGAGACCCATCCCTTATGCCTAAAATGTTCTAAGGATGCTAATATATCATTCATAGGATAAAGATTATATCTACAGGTTTTATGTGATGGTTTGAGGTGTCATTAATGAATTATGATCCTAGAAGATTAGCTTAGGTACTATGGCCCTTATTTTCTGTTAAGAACCAAATATCAATATAGCATAGAAAAACCTCAGAATAGGTACTCAACGCCTTGAAAAAGAGAGAAGTTCAGATAATAAGCCTCTTCGAGGGGGAAACCTCCTTATGCCCACATAAATGTCCAATTACAAGATGATTCCAAATGAAAATGTCTCCTTGGTATATATAGGAGACTAGGAGGTATAATTACAGCTAATGGAATAAAGCCAACATAAATAAAATAACATTACTAATGTAATATGCCCCAATTAAGGGGTAATGAGCCACTATTTTGGGCTTAACATGCCCCTACCCTTTAGACAAGTGTTGTCTGCAACACTTGAGTAACTCTGGATGCTTCTGTATAAAATACTCATCTTCCCAAGTGGAATCTTCAGCCGATAGTTTCCTCCATTTAATGAGATACTCTGAA
>JZKD02S0013361.1:163030-184069 GCA_000966675.3 Picea glauca
ACACACACACACACACACACACACACACACACACACGAAAAATCCATAACATTTTTATGTTGAAATAAAAATGGTAAAGTTACACTCATAAAGTGCACTATGACATGAAAGAAAAGCTTAACAAGAATAGCTCTTGATATTATTCCAATATAATTGAATGACTTTGAAATCTAGTATCTCAAAATAAGTTGTCCCCAAACATATTACATCATAAGCAAAAAAGCCTAGATAGGTGTTATATTTTGAACGTTTCACCCTGAAAACCATAATAAAATTATCCATTACAACCTCTTGATATACAAAAAAAGAAAATAGAAAAATTGTTCAGAACAAATAAGGAAATTAAATCCATTATCCAAAATGGATAGAGCTCATTTAAATAAATATCTGGAGACAGGGGGTAGGGATTTTCCCCTTACCTTTACTCTACCATGTTGATGGTAGTATGTTATATCTCCAAATTTATTTTTGACAGGGAATCGACTTAGTTGCAATAAGTGAGTTTCATTGGGTACATCATCCCAAGTAGTAATCGAGGTTGAATACGAGAGATCGCATGATTTGACCCCTAAATCCAAATCCAGTGCTTTAATACATGTGCAAACAAGCTCATCCAAAATATTCTATTATTCATGCTTGTATGGTTAAGGACTTATGGAGAAGGGTGTCATTAACATTGTCCTATGAAGATGAATCCAATGAAGCAAACTTCTCATAGAAATGACTCATGATTCTTGAGTTGTTTCAAGTTGTAGGTTGCTTGTGTGAACAATTTAGGGGCACTTTACCTAGATGGTCCCATGGAAAAAGAAATGAAAATAGCGACTTAGAACAACATACCATTAGTTGTAGCTAGTGAGTTTCATTGTAACCATTTTCCTTGTGAGGTCATTGAGGTTGGACACAAGAGACCTTGTGATTGACAATTGACATTTATTTATTTTTTTAAATACCTACATGACGTTGGGATTGTGATGTATGGTAACATCGCTCCCATGGAATACACGTCAGAGATATATAGTGGGTCGCCAGTTGAGCGATGTTACCATAGGTTGCAATTTCGATGTATGGTAACATCTCTCCCATGGCACACACATCAGAGATAAATAGTTGACCGTCGTTGACCAACGTTACCATACATTGGTATTACGACGTATGGTAATGTCTCTCCCATAGCGTCCACATAGGGGAGATCGACGAAATGGGACGTCAAAATTCCGATGTCTCTGACGTCACTGTAGCGATGACTATATGGGGTTTGGATAGTCAAATCTGAGATGACATGTGTCTGCATGAAACGTCGCAATAGAGACGATAATTATGGCGTCGGAAAAGCAACGTCATGTGAAATGACATTTGAGGGGGTATGTTGTTTGTCATTATCTCGACAATATAAAGTGGAAATTGCGTCGAACGTGCCGTCATAATTTGACCCAAATGTACTAGTGGCTCCACAGCCCAGAGATCCTCTAACTCCTCTTCATTATTTTCCAAGCCTTCCCTCACGGCTACAACTCTCTTCTTGGTGTTCACCTTATATTGGTAGGGTACTTCATTGCGTGTCTTTCCAGCTGTTGCCATGATCTGCTTGATATCGTATTTGTCCATCATAATTGGGTCCAAGGCCTCCTCCTTCTTTATTTTATCCACTTCTCCTTCCATTTTGCCTTCTCCTGTCAGTGCTTCCCCCCTTCCCCCATGCACGCAGGGAAGTTTAGTTGTCTGACTCCATTGTCATTACACCTTTGTTATATAGTAATATCTCAATAGAAGTATATAGTGATCTGTTGTACCTACCTCGAGGTCCCTTCAATAACTCTTGTTCAGTTGCGTTGTGAGACTTCGTTGTATCTACTACAAATTCTGTGATAAATCCTGCAACAATTTTGTCTAGCTAGAAATCTACTGCACGCGTAAACTTATTATCAACTCGTTGTAACTGCATGATCTCTTCAGAATTCCACTCTAGATGTCTAATCCAATTTGTAGGATGGTTGTCTTTCAACCTTTTTATCCACTTCTGCAATACATGCAGAAAATCACAAAAAAATACTTCATGTAAGTCATGGAATACGTACTTGTCCAGATATTTGTGCGGTGTCAACTTCGGGTTTTTGTTATCTTTCTGTGCAAACTCTAGCTCCTTTGTCTTCAACCAAATCTCTATCTCTACCTTCATTGGATTCTACGGTCTCAACATCCCCTTTTATATTCTCATGCTCTCAATGTATTGTCATCCGGCTTGTCCTTCTTTTAATGTGTATTCCACACATCTCATATACTCAATCCCATTCTCTTTCAAACAACCAGAAACATAACAATTTGTCGGATTTTTACTCTTCTATAGGTCTTTGTCTTGTCTACTTAGGATTATTTATGGGTTATTCTGATTCTACCTTACTATCATATATTCACCTTGGTTCATATTTGATAATCTCCCAACAAAATCCATTTAAAAATATCGACCCCTCTGGTAGACCAGAAGACAACGTAGCACACAGAGTGTACTACGCTATCTCACCCAAGATAGATCTATGGGTGGCTGCAATACTCAAGTGTTTGCAACCTGAGAATGAGTGGATATTTGTGGTTGTCCTCTATAATATTTATTCATTCAGTCTAACATCAAATTATAGCAGGCATTCTATTCATGCATGTGGAATATCAGATCTAACTAGTTAATTCATTCATCTAACATTCAATAATTAATCATCCATAAAGATGCATACATTCATTCACATATCATAAGTGTTACCATGGTTCACCCCCTCCTGGGATACGTCTACAAAGATCTGTCTCTCAAGCTCTTTATTATGGTTCAGTATTATATCACATCGTGCATGTTTACAATCTTAGGTCTCATTCTCTTCTACAAGCTCCTCGATCCCTGTGAGGTTGACTAGATCACATCAGGCTCCTCATCCAGCGATCTAACCCTCTGGAACGAGTTGCTCAATACTTCCCTATCTCACCAGCTTAATGATTCGTATAGTTCTTACCACTCTCTCTTCCTTTGTGTTCCTCTTCCTATCGGTTTCTCTCTGTGTGTGTCTTCGTCTGTCCTCTAAGTACTACTTATTTATATCCTTGGCTCATCATCCATTACAATACATTACAAAAACCCTAACCCTAGCATCATTAGGTCTTCCTTGCATGCACGCTTCACCTTCTTCTCTTACACATATTTTTTTTCCTTCTAGCTTTCCTTTCCTCCTTACATGCTTCTCTTCCAAAAATAGCCTTTTCTCCTGACTCCGCCTACATACAACACAGATCATTCCAATGTTTCATATGCACCATCAGCAAGTACAAATTTAGAGCATCAAATGAAGGATTTGATCCAGCTTTTAAGGCCACAAGATGTGGTACAAATGGAAGATAATTAAGATATAAGTGGTAGAGGATATTACCTAATCCCAGGAACTTTGTGACTAGCATCCTTTCAACTAATCAAAGATCATTGCAATAGATTTATTTCCAGTTTGTCTTTTATGATTCTTATTTGATTTTATTTCTAGCAAACTAGGAACATATTATGTTATTGTTTGATTATTTAAGAAAGAATTTCTTAAGTACAATTGGTTCGACTTTCAGTAGGAAAGAAATCTATTGGACTGTATATCATTTTTCCTTAAAATTTTATGAGTTAATACAGAAACATAGTACATTTGGAAGTAGAGATTCATCATGGTGTTGTTCTCAGTATGTTTTTCATGTTAATTCTTATCTTCATTATTATATATTCTTTCCAGTATTTAGCTAAGAGTAAATGTTTGGAATTCATCTACCTTTGATTCTCCATTCATACATTAAATACTTTTTCAAGTGTTAAGGATTTCATGTTCAGAATTCATCTAAATTTGGTGCTTTGTCCATGATGATCGATCTCCTTTCTGTTTTTCTTCTAAATTTATATTAAGAATTATCCCTTTTTTAGGTGTTCTTAGTGTAATGGGTTGTCCTTTATTTTGCTACTGTTATCCAAATATTGATCATTTTTTGATAAAACAATACTTACTTTTCCTTTACTGTCTGAGAGTACATCGCCACCTATTAACTCAATATTTTTAAGTTCAAGCTTTGACCCCATTGCCCAATGGTTCCCTTCTCTCATTTTTCCTACCAACATTTTAAAACAAAAAACAAAATATGTCCTATTGCATAATCTGACCTATGTGTGCTTATTGATGAATCCTATGAGCTATTACCAGTCATTAGACATCTAAGAGACCCCTCTTTGATTTTATAGGTCGGAATAAAATTTAAAGTTGGTTGAAATGGTTACCCTGGGGTTTCTTTGATGCATACCAAAGAAAATACCAAGTGATAACACGGGCTATCACACACCTAAAATGGAGGTTGTATGCAAAATTTACGACCCTAGGAAGTTGAGGTACCAACTTATCCATAGGGGCCCGCATAAATTTTGACGTTTCATCTCCTAGGGTTAGGTTTTTGGATGTCTAGGGTTTTGGAATTCATGAGTAATGTTAAAAATGCCTCTAGAGCCTCATTGTAATTATTTTTCTCAGATAGATGCACATAGCAGCCACATCTCTTCTTAGAGATAGCTACCACCATTTGAGCAAGTGTTTTAGTTCTGCAGTTTTACGGTCTCATCCTATTTCATTTATTCAATAGAAGATATTGATCACTGAATATCTGTGTTGTTCTTCATATCTATATGTTTATTGTATTCAATTTGTTAATCAGTTCGCTCTACTCCTAAATCTAGATCAAAACAACAACATAAAATCCATAAACAGGGGCGGGTAGCCAATAGTCTTGAATGATTATTAAGTAGAACCCATAACAAAAGCATTAGAGTAAGCATCATATCCTGTACCGGTTTATTTTATTGATTTAGTCAAATAATATTTTCCAGCCATTGGTAGGTAAAGTGCAACATGTCCCTTTGTTCTAGTTTTTCGCCTTGCTATTGAATATGAAAGAGGATTTGTTACTCTAGTTTGGGCGATCAACCTCCTTTGTGTAGGGGTAACCTAGGTTAAATTAATCATCTTGGGAAACCCTATTTTATTTGGGAGAAGACTATGAAACTCAATATGGCACTAGATGATATGTTACTAAGTAAGCCAAATATGGATTTGGGCCTGAGTAAACAAGGTCAACTTCTATTTATGGTGCGTATGTTAGCGAATAAACTGAAACTAGCCCTTTCCTTTGTCAATGATGGTGGAACCAGAAGAATTGAGATTGTGATTGGTCAAGTGTAAACTAGGTCTTAAACCCTTTATCCTACCTCATCTGTTTCAATTCCATCCCTACCCCCCATCTATTCCATATCTAGTTCCATTCAATGAATCATAGAATCATAACCCATTGACTTACCACTTGTAGCTTATCCAAGTGTACAGTAGAAAAACCTATTATTACCTAAATACATGGTTCAAGAAAATCCAATTTTAAATTCAAATGCATATCCAAATGGCATTAATGGCTAGGTGTAACCATCAAAGGTGGAGTCATAACAATTATGAAAAGAGACAGTTTACTGTCGGTGCAGGGTAAAGATTCAGTAGCATTGGTTGCAACTCGTTTATATTAAGAAAACAGGGAAAGAGGAACATTCCTTTCATTTATTTTCATATATATATCAAGGTCTAATCCCATCATGTCAGAAAACTGCATGAAGGTTGATTCATACCCTACTTTATTCTTGTAGCATAGAAGGTGGAAAAAGTAGCTTAGCGTAAAGCCTCAGAATAATCCCACAATTTTACCTGGAATCCCTTCATGTTCGATATCCCTACGCCTCTATACCAATATAATTTTAATTTCCATATCCATACCCACTAGTTTTAGAGCCACCAGCTACATTTGAGAGAGCAGGGGGTGGGAAGCTAGGTAAATAATAAGTACTTTAACAATTATGGATAGCGATATATAAGTAATTCTAATTGGCATGATGTGATATTTAGCCGTCATTCAACCTACATCCAACTAATATATCACTCAAGTTTGATTGTGCTTGCACCATATTTTTAGTCATGTGTTGAATGGAGCTTGTGTTTTCACCAAACTTTGTGAAGCATTAAAGCCATCATTTGAACTTGTTCTAGCCATTGAGCTTGAACCAATTGACATTAGAAATCAGAGGTTGTTTGTGGAATCAATCGAAGTGGATAATGCATAACCACTAATGACAAAGGTGTGGTATGTATATTTTAACCTTGTACAATTATTTACTGCAAACAGATTCTCAATGACAACAGAAAATATAGAATGGCACACACACACATTACACAAAGATTTTTAACTTGTAAAACCCAAACCGGTAAAACCAAACTATTTAGAGTCGCACCTCTAATATTGTATTCATCATCCTATGGCATCCAAACCCCTAATCCATTGACCTAGATGATTCAACAACCCTAATTCCTTAACCGGAATTAGAAAACCATCGACAAAAACCATGTGTTGAAACAACGCAAAAAACGAACGCAAAAAATTTCTCCCATATCGGTGTACAATACATGGGACCAATCTTACAAAGAATATAACACATACCCAACATTCTCCCACTTGTTTTCTTTGCATACACAGGGTTGCAAGATTACATAGTCAACAATCCAGGGCAGAAATTCCCAGAGATCCTCTACACCAAGAGAACTTATATGTGGTCATAGATTTTGTTAATGAATCTGCAACATTCTCCAAAGTTTCCACCTTTATTAGCAACACCTTATTGTCTTCAACCATGTCTCTCACAAAGTGATATTGAACATCAATATGATTTTTCTTTGAATGATAAGTTGGGTTCTTCGCCAGGAATATTTCACTATGACTATCACAATCTATCCTTATAACTTGTTGTACCAAACCAATACCTGAACACAATATTATAACCATATTTCTTCCTTGAATTCATGAGTGACTCCCATGTATTTATCTTCTGTAGTTGAGAGTGCTACTATAGACTACTTTTTTCTCATTCAACTGATTGCTCCTCTAAACAGGTTAAACACATACCCACTTGTAGATCTTATGTGATCAAAATATCCAGCCCAGTCTTCATCAACAAACCCATGTATGTCCAATACTTTGTCCAATCCGGGTCGTCATTGGTAGCACAATCCATAACTAGTAGTGCCACGCAAATACCTAAAAGCCCTCTTTACTGTTGTCCAATTCTCCTTCCCTATTTTTGACATATACCTGCTCAAAAATCCCATTGAATGTCCAATGTTCGGTCTAGTACAAACCATTTCATACACAAAAATACCAAGCACACTCATATACAGAACACTAGACATCTCCTCTTCCTCTTCTCGTGTCTTGGGACATTGATCCATAGATAAATTTACACCTAAAGGAATAAAGGACCATGGCCGGTTTACATTACTGCATATTAAACCTCTACAATATTGTCTCGACATATTTCCTCTTATTTAACTAGAGTTTCATGTTTGTCCAATCTCTTTTAATTTCCATGCCCAAAATGAAATTTGCATCACCAAGATCCTTCATGTCAAATTTAG
The DNA here is from genome assembly GCA_000966675.3 of Picea glauca. Taxonomy (NCBI): domain Eukaryota; kingdom Viridiplantae; phylum Streptophyta; class Pinopsida; order Pinales; family Pinaceae; genus Picea; species Picea glauca. Next base: position 170,533 of record JZKD02S0013361.1, read on the forward strand.
AGGACAACTGATTTTTCACATCATGGATAATCTTCTTGTTGTTTCCTATCAGCAACATATCATCCACATACAAGACCAAATAAATAATATGATCACTAATTAATTTGAAATACACATAGTGATCCTCTTTGCTCCTTGTGAAGCCAAGTCCCACCATATAAGTATCAAATTTTTTATACCACGTCCATGGTGATTGCTTTAACCCATACTAGTATTTTTTCATCTTGCGTACCAGTTCCTTCTTTCCCTTCAAAACAAAGCCTTATGGATGCTTCATGTAGATTTCTTCTTCCAAATCCCCATGTAGGAATTTTGTCTTCACATCCATCTTTTCTACTTCAAAACTAAATGCAGCAGTAGCAAATAAAAGAAATATAATAGAAGTTAACTTGGCAACAGGAGAAAAAATCTCATCAAAGCCAATTCCCTCTACCTGGGAACAACCTTTTGCTACAAACTGAGCTTTGTATTTCTCCATTTTTCCTTTTGCATTCAAATTCTTCTTAAACACTCATTTGTTTCCAATGTGATTTCTTCTAGTCGGCAACTCCACTAGATCCCAAGCCTCATTCTTGTCTAAGGCTGTCATTTCTTAAACCGTTCCCTTTTTCCATAGTTTACCATCCTCTAAATCCATTGCCTCCCTAACAGTTCTAGGATCATTATCAGTAATAGACAAAGAAAAATTTGAATTGAAATCAAGTGGAGAATACATTTCTGGTTGCTTTCTTTCTCGATCTGATCTCCTAAATACTGGAGTATGAGGATCTTCTTCTTCTTATTCTTGTTCTTCTGTAGAGTTTGATTCATCATCATTCAACTCAAACTCTATCTTCTTTGGTTCTTCCTTCCTTGGTAGGACTTCCTATTTGACAACATCTTTTATTTCTCTAAATACCACATCCCATCTATACACTACCTTTTTAGTTTTTGGGTTCCAAAGCTTATAGCCTTTCATACCATCTTAATACCCAATAAAAATACACTTTTCATCCTTTTTATCTAGTTTACTTATGTTTTCCTTTGGAATGTGAACATAGGCATCACAACCAAATACCCTAAGATGTGTGAGAGAGTATTTATTACCAGTCCATATCTCATGTGGAGTCATGTCATCCAGTATTGATGAGGGTGATTGATTGACTAGGTAACATGAAATATCCATTCCCTCTGTCCAGAATTCATGTCTTAACCCAACACCACTGAGCATGCACCTTGATTTTTTTTATCATCACCATGTTAATCATTTATGCAACTCCATTCTACTAAGGTGTATATGGAGTATTCTTCTACCTTTCTATATCACACTTCTTACAGAATTATTTGAATTCATTTCCACATAAATTTCCACCATTATCCATCCTCAAAACCTTAATTATTTTCTCTGTTTAATTCTCCATAAGAGCCTTAAAATCTTTAAACCTATCAAAGACTTCATATTTCTTCCTGAGGAAATATATCCATGTATTCCTCAAGAATTCATCTATAAATGAGATACAATACACAGATTTTCCCAGTGATGAAACCGACATAAGTCCAAACACATCATTGTGCACTAATTGTAAAATTGTGTCTTCCCTTGTTACACCGTAGGGGAATCTTACTCGATTCTAATTCCCCTATACACAATGTTCATAGAAATCAAAATATAGAGAGAAATTATGCATACCTTCAACCATACCTTTACCATGTAGTAATTGAAATACCTTCTCTCTAATATGCCCCAGCCTTTGATGCAACAACATAGTCTTTTCTCCATAGAATATAGGATTTTTTTCTTCTTCGAATCCAATCTTAGGAATAATGGAACTATTAAACCCATCACTAATAGTGCTCCCCTGCAAATTATATGGATTTCCAATCCGAACTCCCTTTAGTAACACCATTTCTCCTCAAACCATCCTACGAGTTTCTTTCTCAAACATTGTTTTTACCTCTACATTGTCCATTTTTCTTATAGAAATCAAAATTCTAGCCAATCCTAGGATGTGAAGAACACATGGAGTATTCTAATACTTCCATCCATGAGCTTCAACTTGACTTTTCCTCATTCTATGATTTTGGTTGTTGATTCATCACCAAGGAAAACATTGCCTCCATCATACCTTTCATATTCACAGAACCACTCCCTGTGGGGAGTCATATGAAAGGATGCACTTGAGTCAACCAACCATGCCTCATGTTCTGCCTGTGTACTTGAATAATCCAATTACACATCCCCTCCTTCCGAGGAGGTTTTTGATTCTTTAGAAGGAGAATCTTTGGATCTCTTCCCTCTATCAACACTTTTGGACCTAAATTGCTTCTTGTATTTCCCTTCTTTTCCACATCTCCAGCATACCTTTACAAACTTTCTGGGAGATTTAGACCCACCCTTAGATTTAAATATCCCACTTGAGGACATAGATCTATTTTTTTCCTGGGAGCGTCCTCTTGCAAATAATGCATATGTGCTTTGTCCTTCCATGTTATTCTTCCTCATCTTCTCTGACAACAAGGATGATACCACATCATCTAAACTTAAAGTAGTTTTATTACTACCTATGGTGACAACCAGACTATCCCATAAGTCTGGTAAAGAGAACAATAAATTGATACATTTGTATTCATCAAAAATCTTAATATCAATAGATAATAACTAACTTACCATTGTATTGAAGGAGTTCAGTTTATTTGTCACTGACTCTCCATATTTCATCCTCAGGTTATACAACTTCTTCCATGGGAATAGTGTAACGTCCCCCAACCCAACTGAGGGAATTACGGTGCAAAATACTCATAAAAATGAAATTTATGCTAACTAATTTAATTCTTTTACAACTAATTGATTTCCTGTAGCTTTCAACTATGAGTTAAAATAGATTTAGATATTATTTTCTACCATTACACTGATGCATCTACACAATATTAAAATAGACATGAATGCAGCTAATAAAATTCATTACAACAACATATAAAATATGTTCTCATACTCAAATTTTATGCACAACAATTAAAACTCATAATGCAACATAAACAATATAAAACACTTATATTTTAACAGTAGTTGTGCAAATAGCTTCTTGGGACGAACGTTCCACCCAACCATAGACTGATTGTTCCAATTCTCAATAGTTAGTCACCCTTGAGTTGAGGCTAGTAATCCACAAAAGAGGGTGGTCTCTCGCAGTCCACTCACATCTCATACAACTCACAACCCATTGATATCTTCCTACAAGTATCCCAATTTTCCACCAACTTTCTTCATCTTGACCTGCCAAACCCAAGGAATGTACCTCTTCACGGATCCCAGTCCCTTGGGTGTCCCATTCATTTATGAGGGTCTCTCTAGCACAAGTATATAGGAATCTCTCAGCTAGGAACTCAGGGGAACTTGCTATTAGGAAAAACTACCAGCCCCTCACTCATGAGTTCAATATCCATGCCCAACAACCTGGTTCTTTAGTATTCTACTCCATTAAACTCCAGATATGCTCCAACATGCTCTAGAATTTACCCTCCATGGTTTCACCAACTCCAAGCTCTCTTCCTTGCTCTCTACTTGCTCCTCATGCACAAAAACTTGATTAACTAAAATTGTTGTCCCAACCCATACGAATTTCATCTCATTTGGATTGCTTGCTTGACTCACCCACTTCCTTAAAATGATTTTTCGCAACCCCCATGCGCCTAATAAATTTGGGATGTGACCACTCACACCCACCCTCTTACATGTATTCAATGATTGGATTTTGGAACACTCAACCAAAAATTAGAAGGTTCATATACAAATAGAAATTTAGGAAAATGGGTTGAATTAATATACATGGGAAATTCCCCCTTGGACCCCTTCTTGACCATTCTCTTAGACACCCCCCTTCTTGTGGATTAATTCAGCGCACATCTCTTGTCCATGTTCCATTAACAGTTGGCATCACATTTTATTATTAAAACATAGAAATACAATTCACATATTACATCACTTTGGTCGTAGCCACACATTATATCTACATAAGCATTAATTAAATTAGGGATTATAGTGGGGATGTTACAAACAATCTGTTTACCAGGGACTTAGACAGATATAAATTCCCCAACTTATCCCATAATTCTTTGGTTGTATCTTTTCCTGACACATTTAGTAATATTGAATCTGAGAGACACAACCGAATTTTTCTCTTCGCCTTTCGATTCAAATTTGTCTAGTCTTCTATTGATGTTCCTCTAGGTGCAGTACCTGGATCCACAATGATCCATTGATCCTTATCCACCAACAAATATTCCATCTTGAGCTTACACAACTCAAAACTTTTCCCATTAAATTTCTCGATCTCTATTTTCGAACTACTTGCCATTTCTTTTCACCTAAAGAATCAATACGACAGATCTCCCATTGTAACAAGGTTTATCATAGAACTAAGCCAAACCCCCAACCACAAATGAGTCCCCCTGAAGCCAATAATTTATCTGATACCAAATTTAGACTTTAACCTTGTACAATTATTTATAGAAAACAGATTCTCAATAACAATAGAAAAGATACAATGGCACACACACACACACACATCACACAAATATTTTTACCCTGGAAACCCAAACTAGGAAAACCAACAACCAGTTTAGATTTGCACCTCTAATATTCTATTCATAATCATCATTGTTTACAATACAATATACATATAGGATATTGTGGCATCCAAAACCCTAATCCATTGACTCGGATGAGTCAACAACCCTAATTCCTTAACCAAAATTAGAAAGCCATCGACGAAAACAATGTGCTGAAACAATGACAAAAATGGACGCAAAAAACCGCCAAATTTTTTCAAGGGCTACTGCTCCGAGAGGCTCCCATATCAATGTACATTACATGGGGCCAATATTCAAAGAATATAACACATACCCAATAGGGTATACAACATAGGGATTAGCAAAGGCATATACCATAGGTTGTACTTGCTTCCATCAAAAACCATATGTGGTGTCTCATCCCTCCAATATGTGTAGTTCCCATTGTTTCTTTCCTAGTTCAAAAGCCTACTAATAGGTTCATTCAGGATTGTAGTAAGTGGGTGAGTTTTTGTACCCCTATAATGGTATCTACCCCTCTAATGATCTCTAGGGTCCCTCTAGTTTTTTAGGGCTAGCACGAGGGTTTCATCCCTGTCATATCAACCTAAGTATGGGAGGGGAGAATTGTTGTAATATGAACCTAAGTATCCTAGACTTGGATTTCATATTGAATTTGAGAGTAGATGTTCCCTCTCGATGCTTTTGTGGTTTCATGTGTGGGGACCATTAGTTCGAAGCTTCACTTTAAGGTGTTGTTTCCATGTGTTGCAACGTTAAGTTCCTCCAATCAGTGTTGCTTTTATAGTTGACCTTTATTGGTTCTCCAATCACTTGACTCTTGAAAATAGACTCCATGGCTTGGTTCACCCACACTTTAATAAAATCCCTGAGGGGGCCATAGTGATTTCTTATTTTATCATAAGTGAGAAAATTTCATTCTTGATTCCATTAAAATCAACTCGGTGTTCCCTAGAAATAGAGTTATGCTCGGCATTGTAAACGACAAAATTAGCGAGCCATTTGTCAATTTCAACTTCAAGGAAACTTTTGATACCATCAAAGTCGAAACCCAAAGAGATCTTGGTTGCCTCCAATTTTGCTTCAAATTCATTTTTTGTAGAAATTTAGTCCCATTGCATAATGAAAGGATCCTCTAGTTCTTTTATAGAGTCAACAATCTTAATGAATACTTTGGTTCTTCTTTCCTCCAAGACTTGACACATTGCTATCAACTTTTGCATAATCTAAATTTTATCGTCCCAACCTCCCCTGATATAATTGAACCTATTGTTCAAGGGGAGATTTTCCTTCGGCCTCTTGTGCTCATTCATGTTATTAAATGACCTAATAAAATTTTATAGATGGTTTTACTTCCCCTCCTTCATCGGGAAAACAATAAATCCCATCCCCTCAGCAGCAAAGAAATAAATTCCTTTCTCTCTCTTTGTTCGAGCAAGCGATATACCTTTCCCTCAACAGAAAAGTGACTTCTTTCCTTCCCCTCATTCATCGGGAAAGTAATAAATCCCTTCCCCTCAGTGGGAAAGAGATAAACACACCTTCCTCGATGTAGACACATGACTTCCTTCCTTAATTTTTCTTTCGTTCAATTTGTCGATGGAGTTTTTGCAATTAGGGAAGGGATCAACTCAAATTGACCCACCTCATTGTCAGAGTTCATACCCCCCTCATTCTTGGATTTGTCCCCTCGATAAAATTAATTTTCCTTTAGTGAAATTTCTCAGTGGAGTTAGGCCATTCATAAATGTAGGGTAAGGGATAAGTGTAATAAAGGAGGGATGCGAAAGTGCGAAGAGGTATAATTGATATACTAGAGTTTACCTCCATCGCTAAGAAGTCGTTTGTCTACATTGGGTAAGGTTATTTCAATGATAAATAGGAGGGCATCAAAAGAGGTTATTTTGGCAATAAATAGGTTATTTATTGCTCACCCATAAGGGTGAGGAGGGAATTTGTGTCGAAAGAGGTTATTTCGGCTAATTTATTAGGGTACTTGCTCTGAACCAATTGTTGAAGAACAAGGAATAAATGTGGATTTCCATAGATATTGATAGTCATTTTATTTTATAAAGTAAAGTTCATGAGGGTTTAATTCCCTTGATTAATAAAGGAATATTCTCAATTACCTAAGACTATGTTTTATTCATTTTCCTCTATTTGTTTTGTTAGACCTCATGAAGGCATCGAAATACCGTAAATTCTAGGTTACATGGTTTTCTAGATTCTGAGGTTCAAAGGCTCTTCAAGAGTTTTTTATTTCCTCTAGAACCAGTAGAAGAGCTAGTAGCAAGCCAGTAAGCCAGTAAGCAAGTAGAAATCCAGTAGAAGAGAAAGAAAAAATTAAATAAGAAGGAAAGTCAAGGGTTCCTTTAGAGTAAGTAACCATCCAATAGAAGATAAAGAGGCAAGAACCATCCAATAGAAGAACAAGAGTAAGTAACCATCCAATAGAAGGGGTTAAGATAGGGTTTATGGTTAAGAGAGGGTAAGGATCTATATAAGGCTATAATGGTTAAGAGAGGGTAAGGCTCTAGAGGTGATTTCTACCAATATTTAACCAATACCACTCATATAGATCTACTAGGGTCCTTATTTGTGCTCATTTAAGCTCATGAAGGGGAATATTCTCTTCATGACTTGTGATTAAAGGAGCTCCAAATTAGGTATAGATGGTTTTCCAATTTCCTTGTTTTCCCTTTAGGCTCATGAAGAGGACCGGGGACCTAGTGGTTTCTTCCTCATGACTACTAAACCAACTTCCATATTATAAACATGGTTAGTGGTTATGAGGGGATGGTGATTAAGATGGTAAATTCAATGGTTAAGAGGGGTTAGGAAAGTCAACATATATATTATGGATCCTCAAGCATGTCCTTAAAGCAGTAATGAGTCATGTTTGCGGTTGTGTAATCAGTTATGTCTCCTCAGACTAATCAATGTGCAAGTGAAGAAAAATTGCCCCAAGAATGAAGCTCATGTTATCACTTTTTCTCTAGGGTCGGGGTGTGGTCCACAAGGTCCGGTTTCGATGTGTTCAACTAGTAAATGTCATAATGGGTCGAGATGGTGGCTAATAGGTCTTTATTCAATGTATTCAACTACTAATGCCTTCATAACGTCGACTTTTATCCCCTCTTCATAACGCCTATTCCCCTCCATTACCACTCCCCTTCTGTTGTATGGATTTTATACCCTGCAGGAGCTGATCTCCCTTAGGTTCTTCCTATAGCTAAGATAGGAATAGAGATACGAACAAAGGATGCTTCTAAACTTGATAATATGCTACAAATATATCAATTTTCTACCAATGAACACACAAATTTATATGAACAATCGTTTAGAGGGAAACATCCAACATATCTTTTATTAATCAAGTAAGAAACATTACAACTTACAGGTGTAAACTGAACAGATGTCTTTCTTCCAAGCTCCTTTCCCAAGCTTTGCCACCAAAATGCCAGAGTAACTTTGCTCCTTCTTTCTCCCCTTTCCCATGGAAATGAATTGGTTCTTATAGGGCTTTAGAGATAAGGCCATATGCTTAATAGGATAATATCTTCAGGCTTATATGGACTCCTTTTCGAGACTAAACCCTGAGAAATCAGAGTAAGATATCATCCATCACAACCAAGTCCAAAAAAGGGATTTTCTAGGCTCGATTGTGACCTAAGCACACAAACGGAGCAACCCAGTGATGACTTGGCAGTCCAGAAAGGGAGATCAACCCCTTCGGTCGCAGGCTTGAGGAAGGACTAGGGAGACCGAAGGGAGATTAGGATAGAAACTCTATGGGATGATGATGAAAATGGTTGAATTAGGTAGGTGACCTCTAAGGGTTAGGGGGTTAATAACGCTATAATTTATTCCCCCTAAAGTGTGAGGTCAAAAGAGGTGTCTGATGGCCAAAATACTTTACCAATAAAAGGTGTAGATATGTGAGCAAGGAAGTTTGGAGAAGAGCATCACCAGTTCTACAGAAAAAATATCCCTGAGGTGGCATTCCCATGCTCGGTAAGAAAGATCATATCATAGCTTCCATAAATACACTACGTATCTATGCATGATGCAAGTTATGGCCATAACAAAGTACATCGTGGATCCATCAAGAAACAAACATGACTTGATTCATTTCCATGAAAGTATACACTTTGGATCCATGGAAGACACAAGTGAAATCATATCCATGACCAAGTACAAATGTGGATCTATGTGACATCGCACAAAGTAGTGAGCAACAGGTGAAGTGCTCATAAATATCCATTGCAGCTTGGGAAAGAATATCATTGAACTGGAGAGTAATCTTCCCTAAGGTCTTCATCTGTAATCCAAATGGTATGATTCTATGACATGCAAATAGAGTTGAATTCGAGCATGGTAGAAATTATGATTACTGGTCATTAATGTATATCGTTATCAGACGTGAAGGATTCCATCGATGATGGTGATAGAACCCAAGATACCGAGCACAATATACGAAGTGTGAATAAAGGAGAAAGGAGTCAATGATGTAAACCCACTGTCAAAATGCAAGGAGACCTTCCACCGATGTCTACAAGTCTTGGGGTACTGGTGGGTTTCTAGATTTCAATCCTGGATAATGAGTTGAAGTCGTCGGGATGAAATCCATCGAACGAGGGCCTTGATGTATCCCTCATCAATCAACATGAAACATGGAAAGATGGATGGTGTGAAAATGATAATAATGGAGCACAATTGACACAAGGATGGCGGCAATAATCAATCATAAAGGGACGATAGGTGGCTGACGTATGTAGAACTTCCCTTGAACAACTATGCATGACAAATGGCTTGACTCGGTAGCATTAACTCAAGTGAAGACCATAATAATTGTTCATAGACCGATGAGGGGAATGTGACACAATGATGGGAATGGTGGTCAAATGAGAGAAAATGGATAACTTGATTGTTGTATGGGGTGATAAAATAGGTGCATTGTTCAAGGGAGACACAAAGTAATGACAACCTCCAGAAAATGAAGATAACAAGATGAAAAAAAAACCTCTAAAAATTCCCCACCATGATCAGTGAGTACCTATTTGTAGTTTTACGAGCTGCAGGAGAATAACATGTGCTCATTATAGCTCATCTGGTGATGAGTACCTCAACATATTATTAACAAACCTGAGGAATGAGGGGTTTGGTCCCATGAATGGGTCCTTCGATGAAAATTTTAACGAGTCCAAAGAAGGGAAACTCGATGGCCTTTTCCTAGTTAGAGAGTCTAAAAAGGTCTTAAAGAAAAATCCATATACTTAGTTAAGGATTTTTCTCGAGACCAGGTAGTTTTGTGCTTGCCAGTGTTTTCAGTTTTAGGGAGTCTAAAAAACTTAAAGAAGACTCCAGGGGGGTACTTTTATCGTAAATTTTAGTCTCTTGGGACCGAAAAACTTCAAAATAATGTGAAGGAGAACTCTACTAACCAAAAGGGATAGGGTGTTCCTTTTTCATAAATAGTCCATTTGGCCTGAAAAAAGGGTAAACGTATACCAGGTGGATGTCTATTCAAATCCATGATACGAGTGTGAAAACACAAGCATACTCAATGATCTTTTATTTTTTTGAAGGAGTCGAAAAAGAGCTTTAAAAGGACTCCATAGAATGGTTCCATAGATTATGTTGATAGTGTTCCTAATGAAAACAGGGTTATTATATGGTTCAATGAGCAATAAAAATGAAAAATATCCAAAAATGAAGAAAAAGAGTTATTTATAGTGTGAACAGGGTTAAAATGAAGTTATATGTTGGTTAAAAAATAGTGTTTTACCTCATTTTACCCATTTACCTTGGTGAAAGTTTGGAGAGTCATTTTCTTGTTCAAATTTGGAGCGGTGATTACGGAGTGTGGAACCATAGATCTTGTACCTTTCAGCTAGCAAACAACATGTTGGACCTCAACTTACAAAACCCATCTTGTATTTGTGTATTTCATGCATTTATTTGTTGATGGTAGGACTTGAAATTTTTGAGTTTGTGTGGTCGTGACTGGCCTCCTTGCGTGGAGCGACTGAATGGTTCGGTTTCTCTGTGTTAAGAAGGAAATTGTGACCAGTAGCATCCATGGTAGATTTGAGAGGCGAATGACTAGTATGGTTGTGGCCAATCACACTTTCGACCAAAGGAGGGAGCGACCAAACAAAGTGGTCGCGATCGATCGCCCTGTCTACTCATGAGGGTCGCGACCAAGTGTGTTTTTGACATTTTTTGCAAAAACATTTATGAGTATTATATATAAATGGGTTCTAAAAAAAAATTGGTGTTTGTGGCAGGTGTGAGAAACAATGTTGAAGTGGAGAGAATGTGAACATGAAGTGAATGATAATGCTGTGATGGATGATCCTCCCACTCTAGATGCTTTGAGAAATTGTGGGTTACTGAAATTATTCCTTTGTCAAAACATGTGAGCTCATCCAACCATGTTACAGAGGTTGCTTGATATGTGGGATGCATATCAGCAACACTTTGTGGTATGAGACTTGGTATTAACCTTGGAGATGGAGGATATATACTTTATGACGTTATTGTCCCGTTGTGGTGCCACTGTGGTCTTGGTATGTGGAAAGAGGGGTGGTGCAAATCAAGTGGATGACTATGTGGCACGCTACTGTCACCTGGGTACGCTGAAGAGAAACAATAAGGTGTCAATTAGTCAGGTAGTGGACTTGACCTTACGCACCATTTTACTCACCATTACACAGGCAAAATGGATTATTGGGCTGCACTTGGCTTCGAGAAGGAAAGTATATTATGCAGTGATGAGTTTTTCCCCTACAATATATAATTGGTGTGTTGCAGTGTTGGAAAACATGAAGGATCAGTTGACCAAGTGCAGGTTGGGTCGACAAAATCAATTTTTTTATGGATCAATTTAATTATATTTCTTCTTCGAGCAAGTGCCTTCATCACGTCCATGGGAAGTGGTGCCAGATGTTGGGTATAGAGATCTGGCTATGAATAAATGGAAAGATATATTATCCCGACTCAGGGGGGGGACACAATTCCAATTTGATGCAAAAAAAAATCGATATTGGGATCGCCAAATAGTGGCGATATATGATTATTCATATCACGATGTGGACTACCATGACGATATAGATATGGTTCTCCCCAAGGGGGAAATATTCATTGATGAGTTCAGTAAGAAAGATAAATTTTCAGTATATATATTTTTGTTTTGTATTTTTAATATTTTTGTGATTTTATGATATATAAATGTTTTTGTGTGTAACATAACAAACAATTTGTGATGGGAAGATTGTGCGCCAACACGTCCAACGGGTATGTCACCATTGAATAGGCGAGGTGAACAACTCGGGATTGGTAGAGGATCATATGGTAGGAGAGTTGATATAGAGCTCTTGGAATATCTCGAGGAGAATCTTGAGCGTTTGACTATGGGCATTCTAGTGCCACATATGGACAATATACCTCTGCGTATGCAGAGGAGCGTAGTAGGTGTGGGGAACCGGTTTGGGTGCCTTATGTGGAAGGTCGCATGAGAATTCATTTGATATAATGACCAGAGGAATCCTCATTCCAACCATTGCTCTTTATTATGATGGAATTTTGGTGCATTTTATGTTGCGGTTATATAGGCGAAAAGCCCAATTTTGTTATGTTATAATAGTTTTGGATATTTTTTGGACACACTTTATATATATGGACATATGACTTTGTGATTTCTGCTTATATATGTGATGAAATGGTTTATACAATGAATGTTTAATGTAATTATTTTTTAATGAAGTAGATGCCAATTCAACACAAAATTTGCTAGTGAATCCGTTAAATAATTGAATTCTCTTGGTATATGTTCATAAATGATAAAATGAAATGATCGTTCCAAGAGTTGTACCCTTAAATATTTCTGAAAAAGGATAGGATGTCGACTAGAATAAGTCACGTTGAGGTGTGAAACGACGAGCTCAGAATCTAGGCATACTAGCAGGTGACGTATGCCCAAAGCAGTTGCTTCCATCAAAAGTTCAATGATGACATTGTATTCTGAAACATTGTTCATTTCAGGTCCTAGATATATGCCCCCAGATATGACTATATCATTGGTGGGTGAAAAAATCACCCAGGCAATGGAAGCGATATTCCGGGAGGTGCAACTAACTCCATCCGCGTATCCAAAATAGGGTGAGGGTAATGATGACATATGAAGCTCAAGCATTTAAGTAGGATAAGAATATTGACAAAGACTATCACATAAAAGGAAGACAAAAACAACCATATCATACAATAATACATATGTTACAAAATCACTATATAGAGTGAGGCTTATGCATGGAACTTTTTTCAAGTAGAGCCCATTACGAGGCTTAGGAAGAATATTTCCTTCGTAATCAGCTAACTGATAGGCTAATTTTTGAAGAGCGCATTTGACAACATAGGGGTCATGCAACAAGGGTTTGAATTTTCCTGCTCCCAGTTTATCATGGTCTTGGTCGTGGACCAACACCAAGTCTCCTTCTGAAAAGTTTGAGGGTGAATTTTCTGATCATATTGTGAATTTACTCACTTTTGGTGGGATTCATTAGCCATGATGGATTTATGATGTCGCTTGTCAAGGTGAGATAAGTATAGTAGTTGTTCTTCTTCAGTAGAGGTATCGGGCATGAGTTCGACAACTAGGTTAAGCAAAGGAATTTTGCATTCAATGGGTAGTACTACCTCCAAGCCATACACAAGTTGGAAGGGTGTGAAGCTCGTGGAATTCTTGGCAAAGGTTCAATATGTCCATAAAGCTGAGAATAACATTATATGGTAATTGGATTTATCTTTTCCAATCATCCTTTGGAGCATTGTTGTTAAGAACCAAATAACAATATAGCATAGAAAAACCTCAGAAAAAGTACTCAATGCCTTGAAAAAGAGATAATTTCAGATAATAAGCCTCTTCGAGGGGGCAACCTCCTTTTACCCCAATTAAATGTTCAAGTAC
>JZKD02S0013361.1:188186-258319 GCA_000966675.3 Picea glauca
GAAGATGTGAAAGAAACTAGCATTCGTAAGGCAAGAAGTCTCCAAAGTTCATATATATCCAGAACAACAATGCTTCATTAAAACTTTACAACTCGGGAGCTTTGCTCAACCATCGATAGCTTACAAAATGGAAAAAATGCCTACATATACTTCAGCCAAAATCCGCCTGGCAACAGTATCTCAGGACTTTTAATGGGCGGTCGTTTCCTCAATCAAATTTGTCCTCTGGACTCCTGTCATATGCTTCTTCAATTCAGCATGGCTCGTGCCAGGGGGGTAGCTAAGCCTCTTTTAATGTTTGAATTGGCATGCTCAGGCTCTCTTGGCGAGTTGAAGACTCGGTGTGACCTTTCTGCAGAGAATCGGTACAAAGGGACCCTCCTGGGTAAACGTCGGTCGGAACCTCCATACTATGCAATAAATGAGTGACGTGAGGCTTCACCTACCTTCCTTATCCTTTTCTGCTAAGCCGAAATGGCTCCTTGAATTCCCTTGGGAAACACTGCTGCAACAACCCGATCCACAGGTCCTTTCCAATCTCTTCACGGCCTTCAGCACCTGACCATGGTCATCCCTGACTCTGTATCGGGGATTGGGGTTTCGCGATTCCTGCTGTCAAGTGTTCTTGACCCTTTGAATTCTCGATCACCGATTCTCCAATGAGCACGTGCATGGGTCAACCCTCCCGACTATACTATTATCCATATGACCACCTCTTATGTGACTCGAGTCGAACCTCCGTCGGGGTTTTAGCATTTTTGATGCCTCGATACACAAGTGCCCAGGAGTTGCGATTCTCCGATTGCTGATGGATCCTTGCGCGCTAGCCCCTTGACTATGCCCTGGTCCAAATGACTGTTACCACATGCCCGCGGTCGTATAGCCTTCCATCGGAGCTTCGGGGTTTGCGAGGTCAATGTTCACGCATCCTTCGGATTCATGATTCCCTAATCCTTGATGGCTCATGTCCATTGACATGTCAACGACCCCTTCCCCGACTTGAAATCTTGCCACCTGTATTCCATTTTCACCTTCGGTCCCACACACTAATCCGATGATTGCCAAGACATCGCTTCTCGCAACCTCACAACTCTACGCGCAAATCTTTTCCGCTCAAACTTACGAATATCCGAGTTTGCGATGTGCCGATGTCACTTGGTGCTGCCTTCCTACACGGATTGTCCTTCTGACACCTGTCCTCCACTATGATTCGTAGCTACGTCAGGAAATCGGGTATCGGGATATCGCGATTCCTGTTGTCATGTGCATGGGACTTTCATATCCCCGATCCCCGACTCTACAAGATCTCTCGCCACGTGCCACAGCTGATGGAAGGCTCTAATTCAGTCGAGCAATCGCACATCGCGATTTACTCATGTAAGAGTTCCCTGCCTTCAGAAACTCCGATCCTCCGATGGACGGAAATCCCGACTCTCCTTCTAATTTCTGACACGCATCCTGCCAAGATCAATGGCTAGGATCCCATCAGTCTTTCGAGACTCGAAAGGTCTCGGCCTTCTTACCCTTTAAAATCCCGATACCACAATTTTTACTAACATTAGTCTCCATGGGGGATAGAGTCATCCCTGTGATGCTCTAAGAACTCCTTCTGCAGTTCCAGTCGCCTTTCCGTTGGGCTATGGAGTCATTATTAGGCCGCAAAAAAAAAAAAAAGAACTAAGAAACAACAAGGAAAATATTTACAGACAAAAGAGTTATTTGAGACTTCAAACAAAACATTTCTTTACGAAATGCCCATTTACTGGGTTGCCGAAAACCTCTTCACCTTCCAAATCTCGCAACCTGTATGTGTTGTTTAAGAAAGCCTCGGATATTCTGAAAGGCCCAATCCACAGGGCTTCAAATTTGTTGTGTTTTTCCTTATCTTGTTTAGGAGCATCCCATTTCAATACCAGGTCTCCCACCTGGAACCACTTCTTCTTGGCCTTCCTATCGAAGACCTGCTTGATTTTCTGTTGATGGTCCTAGATCCTGTCCAATGTCTGCTCCCTAGCTTGCTGGACTTATACTAACTGATGAATCCTTATGATCATGTCATCAGGCTCCTCCTGATAGTCCTGGAGGAATTTCGCTACAGGGATGGCTAGCTGAGAAAGGAAAACAACTTCGGCTCCGTAGACTAACTGGAAAGGGGAGAGGCCTGTAGCTCTCTTTGTAGTCACCCGATCAGCCCATAGGGAGAAATTAAGCTTCGAGTTCCAAGCCCTTTGATTGTCTTCCAACAGCCTCTTGATAATTCTTATTAAACTTTTGTTGGAGGACTCTGCTAAACCATTGCCCTACGGATAATATGGGGTGGAGTGAATCAGCTTAATCCCGAACTGCTCACAGAACTTGGCCAATGGCTCAGACTCGAAAGCGGCTGCATTATCAGTGACAATCTTATTTGGGCAGCCGAACCTTGTTATGAGGTCCTCCAAGAATCCGATGATTACCTTGTGGGAAGCACTCCTGGTGGGGACAACTTCAATCCATTTGGTAAAGAAATCTGTAGCAGTCAGGATCCACCTATGCTTCCCACTAGAGGGAGGGTGAATTTCTCCAATAAAATCTAGGCCCCACTGCTGGAAAGGCCCTGAAACCACCACTAGCTTTAACAGCAAAGACCTGAGCTGTTGATTTCCTGCAAATTTTTGACAATTGATGCAGGCTCTGACCCTTTTGCAGACATCAGCAAACATGGTAGGCCAGTAGTATCCAGCACTGAGGATTTTGTGGGTTGTGGCTCTCCAGAAATGGTGCCCCCCACACAGGCCACTGTGAAATTCAGCTACGACCTTCTCAGCCTCTGGGGGACTTATACATTTTAGAAGCACCCCCAGGGGGTCTTTCCAATATAATACTTGATCAATTAGGCAGTACCTGACAGCTTTGAGCTTTAGAGCTCTGGCTTTGCTTTTTTGCAGGCCATCTGGAGGCCGTATCTCCTGCAAAAACTATATGACGTCCTTATACCAAGGACATTGAGCCAATGGGGGCTCCTTTTGATAATCTATGTCAGATAGTCGATCCTGCTGAATACCTGAGCATTTGTTGATGAAACTTATCCCCAAAGCTTGGCAATTTGCTTTAGCCAGCAGTTTGGCTAAACCTTGCCCTTTGATCAACTTGGTGGGCCTTATTTCCAGGTCGAACTCCAGGATTTTGGCTATCCATTTACTCCTCCTCCCGTCTATGTCAGGCTGAATAAGAATATCTTTAACAGAAGACGAGGGGACATAGGTGATGATATTCAACTACAGGATATAGGTTCTAAAATATTTGAGAGCTTTCACTAGAGCATAAGATTGTTTCTCCATAGTTTCATACCTGACTTCGGCATCCTTTAATGCTCGGCTAAAGTAAGCAATAGGTTGTTCTAACCCACTATCATTTGTCTGTAATAGAATAGCATCCACTATGTCGGGTGAGGCAAAGGAGAAAATAAGGAAATCCTTTGAGTAATCAGGACTGATCAGCACAGGAGCTTCAGTCAGGTCCTTCTTGATTTGTTCAAAGGAATGTCGCGATTGAGGGGTCCACCTTACTTCATTTTCTTTCTTTAACATGGTTGTTATAAGCTTTACCTCCTCAGCAAAGTTAGGCACAAACCTCCATAAGAAATTAATTTTACCGAGGAAAGATTGGACCTCCTTCCTAGACCTCGGGATCGATAAGGCTTGTATCGCCTCAACTCTGCTGGGATCAATCCTGACTCCTTCTGCTGATACTATGTGACCTAGAAATTTTCCCTCCTGCATGGGGAATAAGGATTTCTTGGGGTTTAATGAAATGCCAAACTTTCTGCATTTCAAGAAAACTTTCCTGAGATGACGACGGTGTTCTACATCAGATTTCGAAAATACTGTGATGTCATCCAGATAAACGACCACAAATTTGTCTTTTTCCCCAACAAAAGCTATGTCTATGGCACGCTGGAAAGTCACCCCCACATTCATTAGTCCAAATGGCATCTTAGCATACATGAACGTGCCCCATGGAGTGGTGAACGTTGTCTTTTCCCTGTCTTCAGGCAGAATAGAGACCTGGTTGTAGCTAGAGAAACCGTCAATCATGGACATCCTAGAAGCTCCTGTCACCCTCTGCAATATATGTTCCATCTTCGACAAGGGGTAGTTATCCTTTCGTGAGCTTCTGTTCAGGTTTCTGAAGTCTACACAGAGTCAGATCTCTCTGTTCTTTTTCCTTACTGGCACCAAATTATCCACCCATTCTGAATATCTCAGTGGAACGATGATCTGAGCTTGAAGCAGCTTCTTCACTTCTCTCTCCATGATGGGAAACAACATGGGATTGATCTGCCTCAGCTTCTGCCTGAAAGGCTTTGCCTCCTCCTTTAATGGGATTTTATGTTCGATGATAGAGGTGTCATAGGTTTTGAGGTCTTTGTAGGTCCAGGCAAACACATCAACAAACCCCTTTAAGATCCCAATGTATTCATACCTTTGCTCCCCTGTCAGACTTCTTGACAATTTGACATACTTGGGCTCACTCTCGGTTCCAATGTTGCACTGAATAGTATCAACGTCCTCCTCCGAGACCTTTCCTTTTATAGACACATCATTACTATCAAAAATCCTTTCCAAGGGAATGAGTCCCCTGGGAATATGGTTGCTGGGAATTTGTACAATGTCACACCCTGCAATCTTATTTAGAAGATTACCCCCATCGGGCTCTTCCTCTAGGATGGCATCTTGGTCTATGTGCATTTCTAAAAATTCCTGGACAGTCTCCAAGAACCTCTTGACCTAAAGATCATCCTCAAATACCTTCCAATGTTTGACGTTGTCAGGTATGGAGGGTCTGTATTTTACTTCCACGTCATATCTGAATTTGGGTGGCAGAGGTACTTTGAAATTGCTAGCCGATGCATCCAAGAAATCCGCCAAGGTGTTCTCCTCTCTTGGGATGAAAGAAATATTAAATTTTGAGAAGAAACTATCAGCAAGGTCCCAGACCTCATTCCTGTAACTCCTGAGTCAAGGATGCTTAGCTTGATAAGCGTTTCTGACCTGTTGGACCACCAACTCTTCATCACCAAACACTTCTATCTCTTGAATTCCCATTTCCCTCTCAACCCTTAGTCCTATAACAAGAGCCTCATACTCTACCACATTGTTGGTAGCTTCAAACTCTAATTTGTATGACAGAGATATGGTTTCCTAAGGAGGCGACACAAAAACTACTCCAGCTCCAGCGCCTTCTTGGGAACAGGCTCCATCAAAAAACATTTTCCAGATTGGGGTGATGGAGAGAGGAACTTCAGGGGAAACAGTGGGTTGTTTTCTAAGTCTCAGAGGTAGCTCTGGGGCATGGGTGAGCTGCAGTAAACTGGAGCCTAAATCAGTGTCTAAGGCAAAAATAGGATGGTTGGTGGGGTTGGCTTCATCACTGATTATATAGGCCAATTGAACTTCCATGTACAGTCTTCTGTGCTCTCCTCCGAACACTGGGATGGTAGCATATGTGAGGTCCATCTGCAAGGTTCCCCCCAGTATTTTTATCCAAGATCTTGATAACAACATTCTGAACTTGGGGGGGACATCGGCTACTACGATATCCATGACCACACTTTTCATGGGCAGTTGAAACAGGGTCACAACCAGGTCTTTGATCACTCCAAGACACTGAACTCCCCTGGAGTCAAAAGAATAGAGGTCATGATAGGCTCTAGTAAATTCTAGTCCCAACTCTTCCATGAAAGTTTTGGGCATGAGGTTGTGAGAGGCCCCTGAATCCATCAAACAGTTGTGCAGCACTTTGTCATGTATGTTCAAGGAGGTGTAGAAGGGAGGGGATGAGTCATCTCTATCTTCTACCATGGGACCTAGGACAACTACTGGCTTTTCATCTTGGAGGTTTATGGAGTCTGAGGGAAAGCATGAGGCTTCAGATTGTAAAAGCTCAGAGAAGCGTTTTTTAAATTCGCCATGTTTAATCATCTCAGTGAGGGGCATAGGGATTYTGATCCTTTGAATCTCATGCTCAAAATTAAAAGAAGATGTAGGCTTTGGAATTTCTTTTATTTCAGGAACATGATTATGGACAATGGGGGAGGGGGGGTGAGCTTTCTTACCTCTATGATCATTTTATTCTTCATTAGCAGGTCTCTCTGCTCTAATGGACTGCTGAGGAATATCAGTCACTGTCATCTTTTTATCAGACCTTAGGTTGTACCTGCCTCGACCGCCACTAGCCTTGTCTCCCTTGCTTAGCTCATTCAGCTGGTTGTCCATGAGAGACTCCTCGTATGCAGATTGAGTGAGATGAGGAAAAGGAGGAGTGTCTCCAACGCAGTGGATTTCAGGATCAAGCTCCTCTGATTCTCTTTCTCCCCCCTCGGTCACAAAATTGTTTTGAAAAGGGGTCTGAATCTTCTGGTCTTCTCTGTCTCTTCCCTTCTCTTTTTGCACATTTGGGGGAGTAAAATTATTTGGCCTCCTGTAACCTCCCTTGTTTTCAGTGATCTGAGGGCCTTTATATGCCTGCATCCCTTCCATCCTCATCCTCTCCATCTCTACAGACAGAGACTTCACCATCTTGGTCAGTTCATCCACTTGAGGGTGAGGCGCCAATGATCCAGAAGTTGAGGCTTCTGACCTCCCTTTTCTTCTGTCTGTGTCAGCCTTGTTTCTCAATCTGTCAGCTGCTAATACATTGGATTCCACTTCTATGGCTGCATCTTTCATTTTGGCTAAGGAGGTGGCTCTTCTTTCTCTCAGCAAAAGGCAGAAATCAGGGTCAAATGCACCAGCATAGGAAATTTGGGCAGAGGCTTCTGAGGGCTTTATCTCTGCAGGAATCTTATTATACACTTTGTTATATCTTTTGGAGAAGTCAGAGACCGACTCTCCTCCCATCTTTTTCAAAGACACGAATTCTTTCATGTAATACATGAAGTCCTTCCTATCTCCCCACTGCCTCAGGAAAGCACTAGCCAGAGCCTCAATCCCAGCAATAGATCCTAGGGCCAATCCTCTAAACCACTTTCTCACTTCACCATCTAGGCTCTGGACGAAAACTCTCACTCAGACATCCTCATTTTCAATATTGAGGTTGTTTGCATAACTGTAGAAAGCAGCCAGGTGCTCTTCAGCAATTAAGTCTCCTTCCCTAGTGAAATTGGGCATGTATTTTAGGTAATCTCCAGCAGGGAGAGGATTCATAGGATGGGGAAGAACTAAGGGAGCGTATCTGGCAGTGACTATGGCATCCATTCTGGGGGATTAGCACCAGCCATAGGGATGTTAGGTAGAGGAGAATTTGGAGGAGAAGGAGTCTGCGAAGGGGCTAGCGGGAGTAAATCTCGGAGTGGGGTGGGAAACAAGAGGTGATTCAAGGAACAGGCTACCGAACTCTAGTTAGCAGGTGCTCCTCCTTATGAAGGAATGGGGAAATCTTCTAAGGTCACGGGTCTATGCCAAGGCGCAGCTTCAGGGGAGAGGGGAGTGACAAAGTCTTGTTCCTCTGGTCCCAGATCGGGAGGGGAAAACTCAACAGGAACACTCCCAAAATTTAAGAAATGGGAAACTGCAGAGACAGGCCTATCAAATAACTGAGGAGGAGAAAAATGAGCTCCCACATAAGGATATGGTGGATTACCTGGTTTGGTGATGGATGATTCTTCTTAAGAGGCCTTTCCCTTTCTGAGCACCGCCTCTGGATTTGTTTCGGGCGTAGCTAGAGGCAGCTGTGGGTGAGACTGTGTATGCCTGCCTCTGAAAGCCACAATTAATAGAGCAAGTTCTCCCCAGCAGAGTCGTCACAATGGAGTCGTCAGGTGCAAAATTAGCAATCCGAAAGGCTCTGATGATCCTATGCACCTTTGGATTCAGAGGCTCAATGTCGTTTTACCCAAGGAAAATCTTCAATTCCATCCCTGGCAACGGTGCTAGAAATGTTAGCATCAGAAGTCACTCCTAGATTTCTTGCAGGAGCAGATCCCAATGCCCATCAGTCTTATGTCACGATTTGTTTATAAAGGGTGATCAGATGGAGATAATGGCTCTAGGAGGTATCACTCTAACTCAGGGACTGAGTCTGGTACATAAATAACAGAGGAGGTCTGGAATCCTAACTTCAGCCAGTGGGTTGATTTAAAGATAAGCAGGTGGAAGACTTAGGAAAAGATGAACAAACAGCTCTGGGCAACATGCTTGTAGCGGTTTGTAGGGGAAAAACTCCGAAAGAAGGATCCTCCTGGTTTTAGGGTTTTGAGAAACTGAATAAGGACTTGACTGGATCCTCCAATTCCAAGTCATTCAGCGTCAAAGAAATCATAGGAACTTATTAGAGGCTCCATAACTATTACAGCGATCAATTACAACATCATCCTATAATAGCTACAGCTCGATTGGATCCTCCAATTCCAAGCTACTCTAACACAGTTAAAACGAAGACGTGAAAGAAACCGGCATTCATAAGGCAAGAAGTCTCCAAAGTTCATATATATCCATAACAACAATGCTTCATTAAAACTTTACAACCCAGGAGCTCTGCTCAACCATCGATAGCTTACAAAATGGCAAAAATGCCTACACATACTTCAGCCAAAATCCGCCTGGCAACAGTATCTCAGGACTTTTAATGGGGGGTCGTTTTCTCAATCAAATTTGTCCTCTGGACTCCTGTCATATGCTTCTTCAATTCAGCATGGCTCACGCCAGGGGGTAGCTGAGCCTCTTTTAATGTTTGAATTGGCATGCTAAGGCTCTCTTGGCAAGTTGAAGACTCGATGTGACCTTTCTGCAAAGAATTGGTACAAAGGGACCCTCTTGGGTAAACGCCGGCTGGAACCTCCATACTCTGCAATTAATGAGTGACGCGAGGCTTCACCTACCTTCCTTATCCTTTTTTGCTGAGCCGAAACGGATCCTTGAATTCCCTTGGGAAACACTGCTGCAACAACCCGATCCACAGGTCCTTTCCAATCTCTTCACGGCCTTCAGCACCTGACCATGGTCATCCCTGACTCTGTATCGGGGATCGGGGTTTCACGATTCCTACTGTCAAGAGTTCTTGACCCTTTGAATTCTTGATCACTGATTCTCCGATGAGCGTGTGCATGGGTTATCCCTCTCAGCTATACTATCATCCATATGACCACCTCTTATGTGACCCGAGCCGAACCTCCGTCGGGGTTTCGGCATTTTTGATGCCTCGATACACAAGTGCCCGGGAGTCGCGATTCTCCGATTGTCGATGGCTCCTTGCGTGCTAGCCCCCTGACTATGCCCTGGTCCAAATGACCGTTACCACATGCCCGCGGCCATATAGCCTTCCATCGGAGCTTCGGGGTTTGCGAGGTCAATGTTCATGCGTCCTTCGGATTCGCGATTCCCCGATCCCTGATGGCTCATGGCCATTGACATGTCAACGGCCCCTTCCCCGACTCGAAAGCTTGCCACCTATATTCCATTTGCTCCTTCTGTGCCACACACTAATCCGACGATTTCCAGGACATCGCTTCTCGCGACCTCGCAACTCTACGCGCAAATCTTTGCCGCTCAAACTTACGAACATCCGAGTTTGCGATGTGCCGATGCCACTTGGTGCTGCCTTCCTACACGGATTGTCCTTCTGACACCTGTCCTCCACTATGATTCATAGCTACGTCGAGAAATCGGGTATCGGGATATCGTGATTCCTATTTTCATGTGCATGGGACTTTCATATCCCCGATCCCCGACTCTGCAGGATCTCTCGCCACGTGCCACAGCTAACGAAAGGCTCTGATTCAGTCGGGGAATCGCGCATCATGATTTACTCATGTAAGAGTTCCCTGCCTTCAGAAACTCCGATCCTTTGATGGACAGAAATCCTGACTCTCCTTCTAATGTCTGACACGCATCCTGCCAAGATCAACGGCTAGGATCCCATCGGTCTTTTGAGACTCGAAAGGTCTCGGCCTTCTTACCCTTTAAAATCCCGATACCACAATTGTTACTAATAGATACCTTACTAATTTATGTAAATAGCCTTTGAATTTCTGGGTCTGAAAAGTTACAGAAAAGTTTTTATAGTGAAAATTCCGCAATGACTCATTTCAGGATGATTCCAGAACCCTATCTTGTACAGGATGTATCTACAAAATTATAAGGCCTCAAGAGCAAAATTTCGAACCCAGTGTACCTTGATCTGTCTACTAAATATCATCCAAGTCGTTTCTTCTGAAACATTGTATAAAAAAAGTTATAGCAAAAATTCCAAGGTGTCTCAGATGTAGCAGCGAAACCCCAAGACCTTGAGCTCTGATACCATATGTTAAGAACCAAATACCAATATAGCATAGAAAAATTGTTTCCAGTGCCAACTTCGTTATGGTCTTCATCATTTTGTAATAAGAGTATTCCGATAGTAGTACTGGATGTCGCAAGATATGAGAATTTGGGGGTTTCAATAGAGAAGTGGATGTAAGAATGTGCTTTAGTCAATCAAAATAACGTTGAGCTTGTTCGTCCCAAACGAATGGGACGCCCTTTTTAAGTAATCACATGAAACCCTTAGTAATATTTGTGTAGTTGACGATGAACCCTCTTAAGAAATTTGTTTGTCCTTGTAATTTCTTAAGTTGGTTAATAGTAATAGGAGGAGGCAAATTGATAATGGCCTCAGCTTTAAACAGATCAACTCTAATCCAAAACCTGGATACAATAAAAACAAGGAGACAACCAGATTCCACAACAAATATACATTTGTGTGGATTAATATGGATGTTGTAATGTCGGTAACAAATAAAGATTTGGCATAGATGATCGATATGATCTTGTCGCTTAGGAGATCTTGTAGGTAGGTCAAATAGATAAGGTTGCACGATATGTTTAATGTCATGGAAAGCATAAGACATAGCCCGTTGGAAAGTGGCGCCAACATTTTTTAGACCAAAGGGTAACTTTCAATAAGTGAAAGTTCCCCATGGGCATATAAAGGTAGTTTTGTGCTAGTCCTCTGGTATGATTTTAATTTGATTATAGCCAAAGAAGTTGCTTGTGAACGAGAATTCTTTGCATCCGGCACAATCATCGATGATCTGATCGATGAAGGGGGTGGGGAAATTGTTCTTAGGACAAGTCTTGTTAAGGTCCTTATAATAAACACATACTTGGATCGTGCCTTGCTTATTAGCTATGGGTACAATCTTGGAGACCCATTCTATAAGGGGCACAGGATAGATAAAACCAGCGTTCAACAATTTTTGAACTTCGGCCTTGATTGCTATGGATTTTCGTGGGTGAACTAGACATAGCCATTTTCGAATGGGATGGGCTCCGAGATATGTCTTAATTTCATGAACAACGATCAGTGGGTCGATTCTTGGCATTTCTTCATATGACCAGGAAAAAATATCGTAGAACTCTTTAAAAAAGGTAGTGTAACATTCAATATCTTTAGGAGAGCAGTCTGCACCTATCTGGATGGGTTCTATGATACCAGGTTTAACTTAAATACCGATTGAGATAGTATTAGAAATAATTCCCAATTTTCCTTTTGATGGAGAAGAATATGATGTGGAGGGTAACAAGGATGGGTCTTGGGCGTCAATAGAAACAAGGGTTTGAATATGTGTTTCTATCCTCTCTTGATTGAGGAGGAAAGAGGATCGATGGTGATGGTCTTCCAAGGGTTGATCTTAAAGATACATGACTTGCATTATAGATTCATATGATGGTAAGATGAAATATAGGAATTCATCCTTGAAATGTTCAGGGGTAACCCAATTAAGAGAGGAAAATTGATCTATCTCCTCACCTAGTAGAAGTTTAGAATCAGTGTTAGCATATTCATCTACTTTCTGTATGGCCGAATATGATAACTCAACTGGGGATAAAGGCATGGAAGCTCTGAAGGATTTGATATTGGAAGAGTGATGAATTACCCAAGGGTTTAAAGAAACAAGGGATTTACCACAAAAGGAATAGATCATATTGATCGGATCTATCTGAGAGGTATCGGGTGTAGGTAAAAGGAAGGTTCCCATAAGGTTCAGATAGAGGCCTACACCTATACTCTCATATTCGAGTGTTGAATCGCCTATGAATGGTACATTTGTGTTGGGGTTAAGTTGCAAGATGGGTGTACAATAATCAAGTTGGTCTATCACTATCTTTCCTTGGTGGGAAAAGAAGATAATTCGGAAGATAGAGGATGTCACTACCTTCATAGCATAAAACCAAGTATGACCTAAAAGGAGATTGTAGTCGAGATTAGCATCGATTACTCTAGTTCGACGAAGGTAGTTTTACCAGCTAGTTCGATTGGTAGGGAGGGTAAGATACCATGAGGTTTGAAAAAATGTCCATCAAAGGCCTTCAAGATTGTTTCCGATGTAATAAGTTGTGTTGTGCCTAGGCTTTCCAAAAATTCATTGACATAATACAATTAGTCGCACCTTCATCGATCACAGTTTGAAAAACATTTTTGTTAAGTGAACGAATGGTGATTTGTAATGCAAGTTGGTGTGAAAGGCAGGGTTCACTTTGTTCAACATTAAAAGAGATAATGTTTGACTTTGAGGGATCAATTCCCCCAATGGATGTTAATAATTATTTTCATTGGGTCAGACAATTCTACAATACTTCAAGGGCAGACATGGAACATGGGGCTTGAGCGAGATCCTCCACTATACTATAGTGTTGGGATGCTCGAGAATTAGGGTTATGTGTAGTTCGACGAATTAACCCTTTTGGGGGGCGAAAAATGGGTTCTATACTTGGTTTCTCACGAGTGAGAGGGCCATTGGGTGGGGTTAGAGCTGGAGAATATTTTGATGGAGGATTCCCATCATGAGAATCATAATTCTTAGTTATGGTGGATAATTTCATGGATTTAACCATCAAGATATTGGCGGTTGAGGACACAAGGTTTCCCCCAGGTGGGGGTGGCTATGTTTTCACAACCATTTTCTGTTGCAAGGGGGGAAATGATTTTTTAACATTGGAGGTGTGGAAGAGGATGGTAGTCAGTCGAGATATTTATGGATTTCAGCAAGACGAGGACAATATTTGGTGAAATGATCCTCTTCACAAATCATGTAGGTATATTTTTCATTTTGTTTAGGTTTACCCTCTACATTTTTTTATTGTGTCTCGGGGCCCAACTGCTCAGAAGATTTTTTCTTTTTTTTATTATTGTTACCCTTATTTTTTCCTCCGGATGTTGCAGGTTTTTAGGTGTGGTTGACTACACCAAATTAACCTCGGAGGTTTAGGGAGGGGGCTTCGTTGGAGTTCTTGTATGGATAGATGAACTGGGATTGGTAGATTTATTTAATGGGTTGTGTTTCCGAGTCAGATGACCAGATGAATTAGTAGAAACACGATAGATCATACAATCGTCAGGGGGTCTAGGTGTTGATTTGGTTGGGTCATTCGATGGTCGAGTAGCATGGGGAATCAAGTCGTATAACATGTCGGACTGAGAATATACTAAATCTAGGTATTGTGCATGAGATATGGCTTGTTCCTCAGTAACAACACCTCCAATGGTGAAATATCAAGCGATAGTTGGAAAAAGAGACTTAGTAAACCAATCAACGAATAGTTGGTCCAGGATTGTGGCTTTAATTAGTTGTCGCCGACATATCCACTCATGAATGTGATCATAGATATGGGTGGAGGTCGATTAACGTAGCGATTTTAAAAGATCAGTACCGATTTCATATATGATCGATAATTGGAAGTGTATCAAAAATTCCATAGCAAGGGAATTAAAGTCATCAAAGGAGTTCTGTAGCAGATTTATATACCATTTGGTTGCAGATCATGTAAGAGTTCACTGGAAAAGTTGTAATCATATGGAATCGTCCATTAAGGAGTTCGAAGAACACCATAGGAAGAAATTCATCACGTGATTGTTTGGATATTCTCCAAGATTTCCATCGAACTTGGGAATATCGGAACAAAGTTTGGCAGGAATTGGGGGCGAGAAAGGGGAATGTCATATAGGATTATTAGTCAACCTTGAAAGATCAGGAAAATCTAAAGTTGCCAAAAACGGGAGTTGTTTGTTGAACTGTGGAGGTGGGTTATGTGGTCATCCTCCATATGGGTGTTGTTCAGGAGGTCCTCCTCCGTAAGGTGGTCCGCTAGGGAGTCCTCCACCATAGGGTGGTCCTAGAGGGGGTCCTCCTTCGTAAGGTGGTCCCTTGGGAGGTCCTCCTCCATAAGGTGGTCCTTCAAGAGGGCCTCCTCCATAGGGTGGTCCTAGAGGGGGTCCTCCTCCATAAGGTGGTCCTCTAGGAGGTCAGACTCCATAGGGTGGTCCCATAGGTGGGCCTCACCCATGGGGTGGTCCTCCAGGGGTTCTGCTTCCATTAGGTGGTGTTGAGGGGTCCTAAATCCCTTTGACTCAACAGCGGGAACCAAACCCGCCACTGAGGCCCAATTAGACTCTATAGCATTTGATAATGGAATGGTTCTCTAGATCTTTTGATCCAGCCAAATAATCGATGGGATTTATGTAGTGATTGACAGGATATCTTCTTGTGAAAGTTCCTCCTTCAGTTTAAATGTTCTCTTTTTGTATTTTCTTTTATTAGATGGGTCTGATAAAAAGAAGTTTGTTGTTATAAACCAGTTGGTAAAAAGGGGAATCTTAACTACTGAAGAAGGTTGAGATTGGGATAACCCTTATGCTCAAGCATGCAGACAAATATTTTCACACCTGTGACAAGCCTAGTACTAATACATTAACTTGTTGGTATTTCAATTGTTGACTAAGATATGATTATTGAAAGAAAACATACATGCAATAAAATGATGGCAAGAAAAATAGTTTCCTTACCTCTAGAATTAATCACACATTAACACAACGATTTGCTTTCATCATTAGAGACAATAATTACAAAAAATATTGAAACAACTAACTTATCAATAGATTCAGAAACTATTAATCATTATAGCATCCATTCATGAAATAAAGTCAGAAGTAATTCCTCCTCAAATCCAATCACACAGGCCTTTGATGAAAAATAGAAGTTTGTCTCTGGTCCTAAACAAGACTTTTCAATTAAGGTAGTTTGGAAATAGTTCTTTATATTTCCCAAAATGAGGGTCTTTGCAATAACCATCAACCTTTGTTAAAAGGTAAATCCTCTTATTTATAATGAATCATTAACTAAAAATAGATACTACGAGTGCAAGCTAAGTAAAGCAAAATATCACCACATGGCACTTTCAACTCACTATATTCTAAGAATCATCAAATAGTTTTACTGAAGTGGATGACTCTTCTCATACTCCAACCACTTGATGAAGAGTTCCTCACATGTGTTGGCATATGGGAACCTATGTTGGTCGATGGGGGCTGAAATAATTTCTTTCAGTTCTACTATCTGTGCTTTGTACTTGACCATTTTAATACTTAACCACTGCAACACTGCTCGAGCCTTAATTGGATTCTCCATGAACTGTTTTTCTTGACTTGGTTCCATGCTCACCACCTTTTCTATCTCTGTTGTCCATGTAGATTCTTGTTTTGCATGGTTTTTTACTATGTCATGCAGGTCGACAAAGTCCTCGAGTGAGCCGAATTATGGGAGGTTGATGTCTTTCATCTCTCGATTAATATTTTCCCAGCTCTTTTCGCAATCAACCCACTTCTCCTGAATCTCCTGCTGAGGCTCCTGGGCCATATTTACCCAGTATTCAGCCACTTTCATGATCTAATCTATGTTGTTGTCCCTTAGCACCTGAATGTCATGCTCTACAACATCTCAACCCTTTTGAACTGTGCTGATGTAATCGATCATTTCCACCGCTTGATGAGCTTTTCATACCACCTCTCCACATCCTCGAAGGTCGCTAGTGCCATAAGGGTGTCTTCTTGGAAGTCGGACATACCTACAGCTAGAACATAGTTAGAGACTGTGTAAGAAATTAGATGTATATATAAATCACGACCATCGAATTGGCAAACTTGAACACATACCTCTGCAACTTGTTTAACCTGGTTTTGATAATCTAAGGATCAACAAAGTCTCAAGATTCTTGCTTTGCTTCTTCAGATGCTCTGGAATTTGACCTTGAGCATAGAATGAAATTGTTCAAAGTCATTTTATAGATTTAAACAGGGATGAACTTACCTTGTTGCATAATCCATTCAATTCGGGTTATGAGCGTAGTTCTATTAAATATGTCACCAATGCTTCATATTTTTTGGTACTATCGGCCTATACTTCACCTCCACCTTGTAGATTTTCTTGGGGAAAATTGGAACTCTAAAAACTGTTATTGAAGTGGCCAGGGTGTCAGCAACCTGATTTTGTGCTCTTGGAATTGCTAAAAGAGTCCATTCTTGAAATTTCTCAAGGAGTTCGAGTACCAAATTTCTATAATCCCTCAATCTGGGTTGTTTTGCTTAGTAGATGCCTTTGATTTGATTTATGATTAGCTCATAATATCCATGTACAACAATTATTTTGGCACCTAGTTCTTCTACAACTTTCAATCCCAATATCAACGCTTCATATTCGGCCATGTTATTAGTGCATTCAAAAACAAGTTTGTAGGAGCACAATTTGAGTCTCCTTTAGGGTGGTTGATCCATACACCAGCTCCAACTCCTTCTCGACAGGTCGTTCCATTGAAATTCATCTTCCATAACTAGTCCTCTGCATCATCTTGTTGCTCCGAAATTTCCTCTATTTTCCCCTTTCGTTCATCTTTGTCATCCATAACGATTTATGTTTCTTCTTCTTCGGAGCATAGGTCATTGAAGAAGATGGAAGATCCTAATTCAGTTTCCATTGAATAGATAGGATGATTGCTAGGCTGTGATTTATTATTGACCATATACTTAAGCAAAACTTCCCTATACACTCTTTTGTCCTGGCCAAAGACAGGAATAGTAGCATAAGACATATCCATCTAGAGAGTTCCTTTCAATTTTGCAGCCCATGATCTGGACAACAACATGACAAACTTTGGAGGGATATCAGGGACTACTACATCCATAATCATATTCTTTGCTAGGATCTGTGCTAAATACACTACTAGATCTTTGATCATGCTAAGGCATTTCACTTTTCTTGAATCAAAGGAGAATAGATATTTATAAGGTCTTGTGGCATCAAGGCCCAATTGGTCCATGACCACTTTGGGCATCAAGTTATGAGATGCTCTATAATATAGCATAACATTGTGTAGATTCATATCATGGATCTTCAAACTGACATAAAAAGGAGGAACTTCTTCATTCTCATTGCTTTCTTCTACTCTTGGTCTGAATAAGATGGTTGGGTGATCGTCTTGTATGTTCAGAGTGTCAGAGGTTTACCCCATATTAAGCATCAAAACAGGTGAGATCAAAGGTCTCAACGATGTTATAGAAAATTTGAAACAAGAGATGAAAGTGAAAGATGATAAGATGGATCAACTTCACAGAGATAATCAAGATTTGTAAGAGAGGGTGAGCAAGTTGAACACCAGGTTAAAGGGAAAAACATCATTGCAGGGAGCCAAACATGTCATATGGGATGTTATTGTTGCAGAAGCTACTAAATTCAGGGTTTATTTAAATTTTATAAATGACAAAGACAGTGTGGCTGCTACAGCTTGGAGAAGGTGTGTTGTTTTTAATGAAGTATTAGCCAAGAAACCCTCAGAATGGGCCCAAAATGCTATTGACTTGCTAAATTTTGTGCCAACTACCAACCTTCAAACTATCGAGGTAAAATATAGGACTGCATTGATCATTTCAGCCAAGAAGATCATCACCAAACACAACCTGCTCAGGTCAGTCCAAAAAAAATCTTTGCAAATGGAGCATAGCATACATGAGTTTAAAGATGCATTTGAGCAGTTTTTTATCAAAGGCCTCCCATCATTTTGGAATGGTAGAGGTTCATTGCACAATCAAGAAGATTACAATACCCTCCTCATGCAATGCAGAATGGACCATTCTAAATTTGAAGCTATAGAATAAATTCTGAAATGCCCAAGTCTGGTAGAATATTTGGCCACTAACTATGAAATTTTGAATAAATTCAAAACAGTTAAAGTCAATATGCCAACTATGTCCTATGCCACATGCATTGATTTGGAGATTTTGATTAAAGAGATTATAGACTATGGCATCCCCTCTGATTCGCAATGGAAGGAAATTGTACGGTTGGGTAATACAAAGTGTAATATCGCTAGAACCAGTTAGTGATCCCCAAGTGTCATCAAATGTGCAGATCTGACAGAAGACCGGAACAAGACAGATGGCGAGAAATAAACCGAACAGTCAAAGGAATCATCTGTAATTTTAAAACATTTCTTGTCAATTATTGTAAATCGTTTCGTATACCAAAACTATCATTTGAAACTGTTTTGGAAGCTGAAACGCTTCAGTTTCAATCATTTTGATCAAATTGTATAAATAATAGGTTACTTGAATGAATTAAACTTGGTAGAAGTGCAAGACCACCTTTTGGTTGTATCAGACTCTATTTTCGAAATTTTTTAAAGATGAATTGAATATAAATGCAGAAGATTTTTAAGTCTCTATGAAAAGATTCTAAAGGGTGGTGATATGAGTTTTGTTTCCTTTCATCGTATGTATTTCCTGTGACCTATTACTTCATTTACATTTTCTTTTGTTTAAATTGGAGAGTTAAAGGCCCATAATTCATCTTGTGATGCTCTTGGCTTAAGCAATTTAAACTGTGTGATTGTCTTCTTAACTTATTCAGAATTCATTTCAGTAATGCTCTGATGTGGTTATTTGTATTCTTCATCTTCTTACACTCTATTAAAATTTAAGAATAAATCAGATTCATTGCCTCATTTAGCCTTTATCCTCTGGATATTTCTATTGGCAAATACATTGCTTCATTCACTTTCATAATTTTGACTCCATAGCCCTGTGTGTTTCTCCTCTTCCTTTCCAACAACTTTATTTAAAAACCCCCAAAACAAACCAAATCTATCCATCACTTTCCAAAGAAGTATCAAGTGACACGAGAGATCCCTATCTGAGTTGAGCAGGCTAGTGCCTCATCTCTAAAGCTGGTTGAAACAGTTAACTTTGTCATTTATCTATCAGCCGGAAAAAATTTACAGAGTGCTAACAGTTCTATTAAATTTATCGTCAGATCTTCAAAGATGTTTAAAATTAAATTTGATCATAGGTTGATGATGCCGACGCGGTTTGTAACGTTTCCTATCGGTGATTTCAAATCGTTGTTGTTCAATCGGCACACAGGGTAGCAACATATGCGGTATGAAGCATTAACTAGTTTATTGAATGCTAGAATTTGATCGTATCTTGTGTCGAAAACATCCCCTCGTTTCGCTAGTCCAGCTGGTGAATCAGGGGTCGGGGTTCTACTTTGAACAATTTTCATTGACATCTTCTTGAAAAAGATCTGATGCCAAACGATATTTTCGTACAGATCTGACATGGCAAGGTTGACCTAGAGGTGTGACTAGGACACATGAAACCTTAAGACAACTCGAGATGAAACTAGGTTGTACGACACCCTTACGTAATAAAGACATGTGGCACTCGAGACCGATATCTTCATTTACTCGTGTTAATTGGAATAGGGACTTTCCTTAAGCTACATGTTCTAAACCCTGATCCTATCTTCCTGACACCAAAAAGTATCAAGGATTGACGATAGGAGATAAACCTACCCAAGTGCTCTCAGATCGACTCTCTCAAAAAAGTCTCGATGTCGAATGTGCATTGGGGATCGGTGATCGATGATATGTTTGTCGCAGACAAAACGATTGTTTTAACCTTGATATATTTACCTGACCCCAATAAAACACATCGGGCATCGGCTATCAGTGACTTCCTTACGTCCTTTGTCAATTTCTATCCTTCTCATATTTTGTTGACGCCAAAATGGATCGGCTATCTCTTGAAACTTCATGAAAATAACTTACGCAAACCAACTCCACCTTCTACTGATGTCGATGGGGATCGGTGCTCGGCGACTATTGTAATTGTGTGGTCCCTTTACCTCCTTGAATGTTTCCAATGATGAACCTAAGCACTTTAGGTGCAGTGTTAGTTGCAGATTCTCAATTAGGATGTCAAGTTATTTTAGACACAAGGTTTCATGTAACAAGTTCAAACACTCTGACTTGACTGTAAGAGTCATGAAAACAAAACAAAGATAAACCATTCCCCAAAGTGAAATCGATTTAGACAGTGAAGAAAAAAGTGGCACCCAAAAGTGATAAAATTTCATAAGGCTTTTAGGGTGTGTTGAGCGCTCAACAAATGGCGACTTACTTGGCAAAAGCAGAATCTTTGTTACTTCCTTGAGCTTAGTTGATGCAAAAGTTTCTTAAGAAATTAATTGGTTTTTTTTTTATTGGAGTCTCTTCTATCCTTGTGTTTGAAATTCCCTCGGTTCTTGAATCTGGGCCCACCTATGGGGTTTCAACCTTTGTTAGGACTTCGTTCATTTTGACCATGACCCATGCCTTCTTTTGAAAAGAACTGAGTAAATCATTCACTGGCACTAGGATCTTTAGTTATCATCATTCATTTGTTGTGGTGTTGCTCTACTGCCAATGAGTATCTATAGCCCCGGCAGAGTCACCCCAACATCTCAGACCTTGCTCCGCTTCCAACAAGCATCCATTTCCCCGGTGGAGTTATTTGCATACCCTCTCCTACCTCATGCCCATTTGATATAATTGATTTAATTTTTGGCAGATATGCCGTGAGCAAGTGGGAGAGGATGGTGTTTGTTATCTGCAAGATGAGATGGTTAAAGTGAAAATATTTTAATCTCTATCTTGAGGTACATGTAGTCCTTTCCATATTACCATCTTTCCCTTAGGTTTTACCAGACCACCAAGCAGACACTTCATCACTTTCCAAGGTTGTTTATTTTCAAAGGTTTGACACAGAACTCCTTTAAGACGACAACAGTTTTCCCAGTGTGTCTTGTGTTGCATGTAAGCATGAGTCAGGAATAGAGTTTTCTACACCCTATTGATTAAGGTCAACTAATGTTTTTTGGAACTCAACTTTATTGCACAAAAATACTACACAAAATAAAAACAGAAATAAAGGACACTACAATCAGCCTGCCTAACACCTACAAAATAAAATAACACGAAAACACACACATTTTTTTATAACAAAAATATTGTTTTAGGGCTTGGCCGTTCACCTAGAGGGCGTCAAGTTCCCCCCTCAGATTTTGCAACCGATACATGCCTGCCCCAAGTTTCTCGACTACCTGAAAAGGTCTGAGCCATAGATTCTGAAACTTTGAATGTTTTCCCTTTGTTTCATTTTCCCTCTCCCATTTCAGAACTAAGTCTCCTACTTGAAAATTATTCTCTTTGGCCTTGTGCTTGTCAAACCACCTTTTAACTATATGCTAATGAGAGATGAACTTTGATTTTTCTTTCTCTCTTTCTTCTTCCATCATGAGAAGGGTATCAATCCTTTGTTGAATAACCGATGAGGGTTGTCCTCTAGATCCTTGAGCAAGCTGAAGATATGGAAGGTATATCCCATTCGGTAGAATGGCTTCTTGTCTGTATACCAGAAAGTATGGGGAGTTCCCTATAGCTTCCTTGGGTGTTACTCTGCAATTATTTTCTTCAATATCCTCGCTAGGTTCTTAATGGTTGATTTTGCCACTCCATTCCCCTGTGGATAGTAGTTTGCAGAGTATTTGATTATGATTTCTTTGTCTAGAGAAAACTTTGTTAATAGGGTGGAATAAAAGTAAGAAGAATTGTCAAAAAAAAGAATGGAAGGCATACCAAACCTTGTGATCAATTGTTGTTCTATGAATTGGATTACCACCTTTTCATTTACATGAGTGAGAGGGATGGCCTCTACCCATTTCATGAAATAGTTCATAGTGGTCAGTATGTATCTATGTTGTTTTGAAGAACTCAGGGTAATCTATCCTATGAAATCTAACCCCCATTGCTCGAATGGTCTAGATATGGCCACATTTTGGAGTGGGATAGTTGCTCTCTTTTCCCTCCCTGAATCATTTGACAAGTTTTACAGTTTCTAACGTATGTGTGGGTATCTCTAAACAAAGTAGGCCAATAATAGTCGGCTCTCAGTATCTTGTGAGCGGTGGTATTCACTGCAAAGTGTCCACCTGCAGGACCATCATGGAGCTCCTTCAGAACCTTTTCTATGTCTTCATGTTTGAGGCATCGCAAAAGTACCCCATCATAATTCACGTGGAAGAGCAACGAATTTATGAGGCAATATTGTGTCGATTTTATTCTGAGAGCTCTCCTTTCCTTAGAGTTTAGATTTTCTGGGCAAGTCTCGTGATGTAGGAGATAATTTAGTTTCCCATACCAAGACTCTTGTCCTAGGGGAACATATAAAGCTTCACTACACCATAACACCAATTCATTATCCCACCTGGAGTCTTCATTTACTTGGCCTTGGGCTTCAGCAGCCAATTTACATAATCCTAGTCCCTTAACCGGTTTGGCAAGTTTTATATCTAGATCAAATTCTTGGACAACTACCATCCAGTTTCCTCTTCTTTCCCCATCTCCTGTTGAGTGAATAGGGATCAGACTGCAATATGAGGCACAATGACTTTGGTGTGGTTTTTTAGGATGTAAGATCTGAAATGTTTTACTACCTTGTACACTGCATAAGCTTGTTTGTCTATAACAGGGTAATTTAGTTCGGCCCCTTGGAGATTAGTGCTCATAAATGAGATTGGCTCCTCATTGTTGTCATCATCCTTTTGAGTTGATACTACAACTAAATATTGGTCAGAGGCAAAAGTATATAGGAAAAAATCCTTGCTAAAACCGGGACTTCGCAACACTGGAGCTTGAGATATTGCAGTCTTAATATTGCTGAAAGAACTTTTTTGTTCATCATCCCACTTAAATTCAACATATTTGTGAATCATTTTTTGTAAGGGTTTGATATTTTCAGCGAAATTGGGAGTGAACTTCCTCACAAAATTGATTTTCCCAAAGAAGGATTGCATAGCCTTTTTGTTGTGGGGTAAGGGAAGATGAGTTATTGCCTTAATTCCTTCTGGGTCTATGCAAATTCCTGCTTGAAATATAATATGACCTAGTAATTTCCCTTCCTCGACGCCAAAGATAGTATTCCTAGGGTTTAAATATATACTATATTTCCTACACCTTTTGAAAATCTGGGTTAGGAGTTGGATGTGATCTTCTCTATTCTTTGAATACATAGTCATATCATCCAAATAAAATACTACAAACTTGTTGATTAGTCCCCGAAAATCTATGTTGGAAGCAGGCCAAATCATAAACAAAGGCTATTTTAGGAAGAAAGGCATGCACGAGGAAAGCGACATCTGGAAGGAAGAGCAGCACGCGCACATACATGGAAGACTTAACGATGTTAGGGTTAGGGTTTTTGTAATACATTGTAATGGTTGATGAGCCAGAGACATATATATATATATATATATATATATATATATATATACCTAGGAGGTCTAGAAAAGAAGTATTTTTCCATTATGAAAGAATACAGAGGTCGGTTTTAGAGAGTCTGAAGAGACGACAGAGGAGTCCTATTTTGATAAATAGTTGTAATCCTTATGTCATATGACCTAATTTTGAAATTGTTGAGTTGTAGAGGGACAGAAGGGTAGATCTTGAGGGTTAGGTCACAGGATGAGGAGCCTGGTGTGATCTAGTCTGCCTCGTACTAGATCTTGACCCAACTAAGGATGATTCGTAAAGCGCGTGGTGTTGTAGTTTAGGAACTGCCATAATAGAAGAGATTGAGATCCATATCCTTGTGGACATAGCCTAGGGGGGGTGAACCACAGTAAAACCTATGTTATGTGATTGAATTCTTGCATCTCTTTTATTATTTATGAGTAGATTTTAGCATGATAAATGAATGAGCTAATGATTTTATTACATTACATGCATAATTGGGAATGACAGTATATTGCTTTAATAAGTTAAATAGAACTCTCAGTGCACACTTCTCAAATCCCCATTCAATCTTGGACTGAAAACACTTGAGTATTGCAGTCACCCATTAAGACTATCTCGGGTGAGACTATGCAGTGCACCCTGTGTACTGCGTTGCCTTCTAGTTTACCAGTAGGGCCGATAGTTTTAGAGGATTTTTTGGAACCCTAGAAGACTTGAACTTGGTTCAATCATGTTAAAGGTATAACTCAGAGGAAAACTAAACCAACAAATGGTTATGTTTCCAGTTGGAACAGTATAGGATTGAGTAAATGGGATCTATTAAAAGAGGGTAAGATTGGCGGAAGGCGGGTCAAAAGGAATACCGAATTAGATGAAAAAAAGGTGAGAAGAATGCACCTCTAGAAGGGGATGTTGAGACCATGGAATCCCACAAAATCCAATATCAAAAGTTGGTTGAAGACAAAAGAGCTGGAATTTGCACAGAAAGATAACAAAAACCTTATAATAACACTGCGCAAATACCTTGAGAAGTATGTGTTTACTGATCTGCATGAAGTATTTTTCTGTGATTTTTCACACTTATTGTAGGAGTGGATATTAAGGTTGAAGGATAACCACTCAAAAAATTGGATCTGATAGTTAGAGTGGACCTCAGTTCAGATTGAGCAGTTACAGCAGGTGAATAACAAATTCACCCGTGCAGTAGATTTTTGGCTCGATAGTATTGTAGCAGGCTTTATAATAGAATTTGCAGTAGATACCATGAAGTCCTACAACGCAGTGGAGCATGAGTTTCTATGAGGGCCTCAAGGAAGGTATATTATATCATTGTATACTTCGATTCAGAAATTTCTCTATAACAAAGGTGTAATGACAATGGAGTCAGATAGCTAAAATTCCCTGCGTACATGGGGGAAGGGGGGAAGCACTCACAAACATAGGAGAAATGGAAGGAGAAGTGGATAAAGGAAAGAAGGAAGAATCCTTGGACCCAATAATGATGAATGATGACCATATCAAATGGATCATGGCGACAACAGGAAAAATGCGTAGTGGAGTACCCTACCAATACAAGGTGAACACCAAGAAGAGAGATGTAGCCGTGAG
Organism: Picea glauca; assembly: GCA_000966675.3. Taxonomy (NCBI): domain Eukaryota; kingdom Viridiplantae; phylum Streptophyta; class Pinopsida; order Pinales; family Pinaceae; genus Picea; species Picea glauca. The sequence goes on from JZKD02S0013361.1 coordinate 213,194, forward strand.
GGAAGGCTTGGCAAGTGATGAAGAAGAGGTAGAGGATATTTGGGTTTTGGAGAAAATTGAGGAAATCTTGAATGCAACATACAAGACGAAGATGAGAGGTCCAAGAACGGGAAGAGAAGGTAGAAATCCTACCCATATTATTGTCAGTTTGGAACCCATAAACCCATGTGTGACTAACACACCAAAAAGAACACCATCATTTAGAAAACTGAATTTTGGGCGAAGGAAGACAGCGGGAAGTACATCTACACAAGGTACAACAACTGGGGGATCAAGTTCAGGAAGCATTATTCAAGTATCTACACTATGTGGAGTTAGTAGTTCATCATTCAGGATGGAAGGACACGATCCCACCATCAAGTTACCAAAATTCAAAGGAGAAGCGTCGGAGGACCCAGAGAAGCACTTGTTTATCTGTGAGAAGAACTAGGAATCCAAACATATCACAGAAGAAGAAACTAAACTTTCACATATAGTGACTACACTAAGGGATCGTGAACTGGATTGGTATATGAGTTTAGCCACAAACAATCCACCAAGGAAAACCAGAATAATTGCGGACATCAAGAAATTATTGATAAATGAGTTTCAGAATCCAAGCTCAGAGGACCAGTACATGAACGAGATGATATAAATTAGAAATAAACCAGGAGAATCTGTATGGGAGATTGACCAGAGATTCAAGTGACTGAAAGGAAAGTTGAAATACCTCATGACAGATATGCAGCACAAACACATGTTCGTCAATTCATTATTACCACACTTAAAATATCCACTGTGACAACAGAAGTTTCAGACACAGGAAGAAGCTCTACAGGAAGCCCTGCAATTGGAAGAAAACCAATATCAGAAGACAGATCCAGCCATCGAATATTTGAAGAACTTAATGTTCCAGCTAAACCAAAACAAAAGTAAGGACAAACGGGAAGTCGTTTGGTGTACCACATGCAGGACGGAAGGACACCATAAGAAAGAATTCCCAACATTCACGTAGTATATGGAAGCAGGAATGCCAAATCCCTTACCAACAAGAAGACTATGGTGTGAAATCTGTAAGAAACAGGGTCAGGACCCATATCACTGCCCAATGATATAGAAATACCAGACAGTCCCAAAGAGGTCATATTACAACTTTTGCAAATTAGTGGGCCATGATGACAAAGTCTGTAGAACTATGGACTTGATGAGACAGAGGACATCATATGCATATAGGGTGCAGGCAAAAATGATGACCAGGAAAGTTGCGCCTCATTTTAACCAAGTATCAGCCCCATACAACACTGCACAGCTGCAATGTAATACTGTGCAACAACCATATAATACCTCACATCCATAGTACAACATAGCGCAACCTCGGTACAATACCAAGCAATATAATCAGGCACCTTAATGTAATGCACCGCGAGGGGATCGAGATGGCTACAGAGGCAGAGGGCAAGCAAGAGGGGCTTTGGAAGAGGTATAGGACCAGTGGTATGTCATAACTTCCAACAACCAGGACACTATGCAAGAGAATGTCCACTTCCACCAGTGACTTGTATGTATTATCGCACATTGGATCATGACACGAAAGAATGTCCCATGTTATTAGGGATGATCCAGGAAAAGAGGAATCAAAACAACCAGAATGCTCAATGGATTTCAGTGGAAGAAAAATCAACATAGTAAAGCGTGGAGGATATAAAACAGGTAATGACGTAGTACGACAAGAGCCAGTACAACATCAATGGGTGAAGAAGAACGTCGAACCAAGGAAGCAGTTCGATGCATCGAATGAGAAGGAGATATTTAAGCAAGCCAGACAAGAATTTTTGAAGCCTGACAGTGCGTCGACCTCAACTGCGCAACATAGAACTGGAGTGCCAGAGTACGAGATGCCTCCATCGTTGAATCATACCAAAGAAATTCAGCCCCTGGGACAAGTAAGAACAATCAAAGGCTTTTTTCAATCATGTGTAAAATTACAAAGTATGTTTGAAATATGTAGCATAGAGATAGAAGGAAAAGAAGAAAAAAAAATAGTCAATCACCTACATACCAGGAGAAAAACAAGTAGGGAGTTCAGCTGAATTCCAACATCGGAGATTTCAACATGGGAGATATCATACTGGATCTAGGATCTGAAGTCAATGTCTTACCCAAGAATACATGGCAATGTATGGGATAGCCCACATTAAGATATTCACCCGTTCAGCTGAAACTAGAAAACCAACACAGAGTTATACCAATTGAGAGACTGGAAGGAGTGATAGTAGACCTGCATGGAGTGCGCACTAAAGTAGACTTCAAAGTGATTGAGATAGTGGATGGCACAACACCATATCCGTCATTGTTCGACTTAGATTAGGCGTTCGATAACCAAGCCATAATCAATTTAAATACACGAAAAATGACATTTGAGTAAGGAGAATATTGGGTCATTGTGCCATTAGACCCATCAGAAGGGGAGAGGTTTGTAGAATCTACTTGCTTGGACTTGGAGGAAATCAGCCAGTTGTATAGGAAAACTACACAAGATGAGGATTATGTGAACCCAACTGCAGATGGGATACTCAGTTGGCAGAGCATTATTTCATGTGCATGAGACTCAGATACAAGTTTAGAGAATTGGGAACAAAGGATACATGAAGTTTCCACAAGAAGATGTGCAAGAATAGACCACACAATAACATGGGTAGGTACAAAGAAAAGGGAACCACCCATTTTCCATGGGGTAAATGATCTAAAAGCATTCTTGACACATTACGAAGATGAAGTATTAGAAAACTAGAGACTCTCAGCACTTGATATAACACTCAAGGCCACACCTGCAAAATGGTGGGGCAGACACAAGGAAACAATCAAGGATTGGTACCAATGCAAGAAGTTACTATGCATAAGGTTAGGTGCAGAACAGAAAAGAAACCAGCAACAAAAGTACAATGGACAAGGGGCACCAGCAGAACACTTGGAGAAGTGCAGAGAGTTGTGTAAAATGACACCCCAGAGGAATGGCCTCATCATTTTGTACATACCTTGGAGGGCATACCAGCAAATTGGTATACAGACCAGGAACTGCGCAGAGGAACTACGAGTTGCCCAGTACTACAATAGAAATTTACAGTCACTTTCTCATTCGAGCATGAGAACCCCAACATAGATGCAATACTTAAACAAATAAGAGGTATGATATTCATTCAGGAACTAGAATTCGAAATCATAACAGAGGAACAACAGCGGAACAGACAGATAGTGAAAGAACTGTTGTCATGTTACCATGTGCAGGAAGAAATACCAAAGGAAGATGACCCACGCGATATTCAAATTGAGGAAGCGGAAGGTGAAAGAGAAGTGGAAGGTCCGCCTCTAGAATCAGAAGTAATTATTGCGTCGATCAAGGTGAAGAAAACCAACATTGGGACAGTTGAGAATCCCAAAATGGCCAGCATTGGGGACTACTGGGATGACCAGACAGTAGAAATCATAACAAAGTTTTTGTGCGAGTATAGTGACCTGTTCCCCACAATGTTTACATAAATTAAGGGAATAGCAAGAGAGATAGGTGACATGAAGATACCACTCAGAGCTGAGGCAATATGGATCAGACAATATTGACCATACAGACTAAATCCAATATATAGGCAAAAATTCAAAGTTGAGATCGATAGGATGCTCGAAGCCAGCATCATAGAACCTGTGGAAGAATCATAATGGATAAGTCTGATGGTAGTTCAGGAGAAAAATCAAGGTGGGATAAGAATATCCATCGACTTGAGGAAGTTGAATGATGCATGCCTACATGACCCGTTACCTACACCCTTCACGGATGAAGTGTTGGAGAACGTAGGAGGATAGGAAGTTTATTCATTCACCGACGGATTTTCAGGATACCATCGGATCAAGATAGCGTCGAAATACAGATACAATACCACTTTTTCTATAGAATGGGGATCCTACCAGTACACGATCATGTCATTTGGATTGAAGAATGCACTAGTAATATTTTCTAGAGTAGTTATAGTTGCATTTAAGGAATTTATCCACCATTTTCCAGAGGTATACTTGGACGATTGGACAGTCTATAGTCTATTGAAACACCATGTAGAGGTCTTACGGTTGATGTTAGAAATATGTAGGTAGTTCCAAATATCATTAAACATCAAGAAGTGCATCTTTGAAACACTGTTTGGGATACTATTAGGCCATATAGTATGCAAGAAAGGTTTACTAGTAGATCTTGCAAAAATTGTAGTAATCGTTAACCTGCCACCACCAAAAACAGTTCATCAACTAAGAGAAACATTGGGACACACCGGATACTATGGAAAATTTATCAAAGGGTATGCGCAAATCACCGTGCCAATGGAGAAAATGTTAAGGAAATATACAAAATTTCAGTGGAATGAGGATTGTCAAAACGGTTTGGATATGCTAAAAGAAAAAATGGTCACTGCGTCTATACTAGTATTTTCAGACTGGGAGAAGACATTCCACGTACATGTAGATGCATCAGCCATAGCACTGGGAGCTATTCTAGCACAGCCAGGAGCAGGAGAATTGGATCATCCGATAGAAATTGCAAGCAGAAAATTGTCAGAATCAGAGCAAAACTACAACACTACAGAGAGGGAAGGCCTAGCTATGGTATACGCATTGCAGAAGTTCAGACATTACTTACTGGGGAAACATTTTAAGATGTTCACAGATCATTCAACCCTTAAGTACCTAGTCAAAAATCCAGTGTTAGGGGGAGAATCTGTCGATGGTTACTATTGTTTCAAGAATTTGATTTTGAAGTAATAGTCAATCTAGGGAAGTTGAATGCAAGACCTTACCACCTATTAAGGGTCATGAATGGAGAGGAACCTAAAAATTTAGAGGACAACTTTTTGGACGCATAGTTATTTTAAGTTCATATCATTGATGAATACTTTGTAGACATCATCCAGTACTTTAGTATAGGGACTGCACCACAAGAATATAACACCACGCAGAAGAAAAACCTGGTATTCTGGGCTACATACTATCAGTTGATTGCAGAAAAATTATACAAAATGGGCGCAGACAACATCTTGCGAAGATATGTGCTAGAACATGAAAGACTGAGGATTTTAGCAGAATCCCATGAAGGAATAGTAGGAGGACACTACACAGGAAAAGTTATCGTGCAGAAGGTATTATGTGCAGGACTATGGTGGTTGACCATTTGCAGAGTCTTGAAAGATTACTGCCAGCGATGCGATGTATGTCAGAGAGTTGGTAAACTAAATAGAAGGGACGAGATGCCCCTGCAACCACGGCTAACATTGTAGGTATTCTAAAAATGGGCAATATATTTTGTGGGACCAATTAACCCACCCGCCAAGAGAACACAAGAAAGGTACATTATCACTATGACGGAATACCTGACAAGATGGGCAGAAGCAACACCATTCAAATATTGCAACATAGAAACAACAACACACTTTCTATTTTAGCAAGTGATCACTAGATTTGGTTGCCCAAGAATTTTGATGAGCGACCAAGGCACTCACTTCATTAACAGCACTATTAAGTCCATGACTGAAGAATTTGAAGTCCATCTCCAAAAAAGTACACCATATCATCCACAAGCGAATGGAACAGTAGAAGCCTTTAACAAAATCCTTGAAAATGCACTGACGGAGATTTGTAATGTCAACATGGATGATTGTGACCTAAAAATACCAATAGTATTGTGGGAATACAGGACCACATACAAGAAGTTGACAGGACACATGCCATTCAGATTGGTATATGGACAAGAAGAAGTGGTGCCATCAGAATTTTTGGTACCCAGTCTACGCATAGCAGCAATTATGAACATGACAAAACGAGGCACAGTACAAGACAAGCTAAATCAATTGATGATCATGGAGGAAGATAGGATCCTAGAAGGGTTCCACCAACAAGTTCAGATAGCAAGGAACAAAGCTTAACATGACAGACATATCAAGAGGAAAAGTTTAGGAAGAAGACTTAGTTCTAATGTATGACATTAAATCCATTCAACATCCAAGAAAACTCAGAATGCAATGGTTAGGACCATATGAAGTAAAAATTGTCACAGATGGGGGAGTTGTACAGTTGAAGGAATTAGGAGGCACAGAACTCAGAGGGGTGATCAATGGGAGCCGACTGAAGCTGTACAAGGATAGTCGACCACCCGCAACTTGAAAGACATCGAACAGTCAAATATATATCTATATATATATATATAGTACAAGATATCAAAAGGGAACAATAAAGGTATAGCACACTGAAACTAGAAGGATCACGCATCGGGAGTCAAATGAGCATGCACACCCGAGCTCGATGGAGACAAGGGCAACGGTCAGTTCAAAATGAAAAAAATAGGGAAAGGTGGATACAAAAAAAGAAGCACCAATTGATGGTGGCTATCAGAATTGAATGCCAGAAACAACTGACGGGACGTTGCATTAATTGCGCAAACTGGAGATGGAGAGGGAAATTAATGGCAAGTACGAAGGAAACAGCAGTTCATTTAATCCATAATCACAGTAACATCTTCGAAAATATTCACACAATGCCAATACAAAGCAAGGACACGGGAACATAAAGTTTATTGCGAAATTGGAAAAGGCACAAAGTGATAGAGCATACGAAGCAGAGAGTGAAGTTTGCAAAGGTTCCAGAGGCTACTGATCTCGGTGAACGACAAGTTTTTACCACCATGGAACCACCTAAACAAGGAGAACCAAGCCATACTTCCCGACAACCTCGAGTTAGGACCAGAGCACAATCACAATCGTAGGGAAGCAAATAGAAACCATCTCAGCTGCCATAAGTCATCAATGTGGATGAAATCCCATTGTCGGATACAACAATGGCAAGCCCCACATCCATCAAGGAAGAAACAAAGAAGACAACACCTGCGAGCATGGACATCGATAGACTAGAAGAGGGGCAACGCCAACAGAATGAAGATGTAGGGAACCTAGGGCAACCAGAAAACCCTATAGCATCTCTAAGAGTCAACAGGATGGATCCAAACTAGGAAGAAACAGTCACGCCAGAAGAATCAGGGAAAAACGTGTCATAACAGCCACAGGAGGGAGCAGTGGAAAATGTCATTGGTTGACTAGAGTAGTATGTTGAAGAACAAACAATGGAGGTTGGAACCTCAAGTCATCCACCACAAAAAAAGGACAACCAAACGGTACCTAGGTCACTGCGTAGACAACCTATCGCAGCAATTGTTTTGTCACGCATAACGGAAGGGGTACATGTATCAACAAATTTGTTAGTTTATATAGATAAATTGAGGTACTAATACCAAGATGTAAATGACATGGAAAAGTTCCTAGATTTCATTAAGAGAGTCTATAGACTATGGGTATAGGACCCTTTTGGGAACCAATCCATCAACTAGTTCAGTCGGCAGCAGGATTGGCCAAAACTAGGATTCTAGGTCTGTTGGACCTACCGCACTTTGGAACAGACCAGTATGCAAACAGTTGCATCAAGCAGTTGATGGCGGTCACACATAGTGGATATTTGTGGCTGGAAAAACTCGTCTCAATAGAAGTAGAGCTCATCGCACACATCACAGGGTTTCCATCACGGGGCATGGATCCCGCACAGTTCCTCGAGGAAAAAACAAAGGAGAAAATGTTGGTCGAGGAAATGAAGAAGAAATATGGCATCAAAAGGGAGTTGCACGAAATCATTATCAAGCGTATTAGTGACATCGTGAAAAGAATGGCCACAAAAATTATGGCATGCAAGTTGCTCAGGAAATTATACAAGGAAGAAGTCTCGGTCGAGGTTGTCACAACTGCATCATAGTGTGTCAAGGGCATCACACTCAGTTGGGCCCCTTATTTGTTGAATCTGTTCCTAGACGCCTGGAAGGATGCACAGGATCTGTGGACATAATTTCATTATTCATGGCTACTCATCCTGATATCCATTATGGGATGGAAGAAGCCAAAGTACTCATTTTTTTCCATGAGACCCAAACCCTGCCATGGAGTGCAATACTTATCGCTTAGAGTCACTTCAGACGACAAGATCAGGAGAGAAAATACAACTATATTCGAGGGATATCTTTCCGACCTACACTTGGAGGATAACACTGGAAGTTGTTGCACACTATCATGGAATAGCCAACTTCAAAGCCACTAGACATGCAATGTGGATCTAGGCACGGAAGGACCTCAACAATCAATGGCTACAACTGTGTTACTACATCACGGAGGGGGACATACAAATGGCCATCAAGGATTGCGAAGATGAATGGAGGATTCCAGACCTTACTCTATAAATACCTGCAAATATAGAGGAGGAGGGGGTAATATAGGAACACAAACATGATCAAGAGGTAGGGAAATAACAGACACATCCCGAGGAAGTAACAGTACCCAAGAAACCAAGGACAAGTTAAAACAAGACACAACAGAAGAAAGGGGGAACATCCAAGACAAGAGTCCAAACGGGGAAGAAGAAAAACACACAGGCGCCCCAGGTACAGTAGAAATAGGTTGAGGTAGAATGGGGAACTACATCAAGTGCTACTCCACAAGAACTAGCCCAGACTAAGCGGCCATCCACCCAGATGGGGGTTGCATGCAAGAAGATGAAGGCACATAAAATGCCTCCACGATCACGAAGGATGATGCAGACATGGTGGGCCAAATGGTCCAGGATCATACATTTGAGGATTTTGAGAATGACGCATGCCAAAGGGACAGAATTGAAGAAGAGTTGGCATACATGCGGTAGCTCCTCAGGCAGATCGGGGAAGCGCATGCGGCTGACAACAGCGTAGAAACGAGCCTTTCAGCATCACAGATAAAAGGAGAACCTAGAGCAAGTGAGTAGGATACAATCTAGACAACATCATAGTCAAGTTCAATTTTTCACGTCACACCTAGCATGTTGCGCATGGATGAAATCATGGGGCAGATACCCCTAAAAGACTTGGCTTAAATGCAGTTGGTATTTCTGTGAATACCAACCAAGGCCTTGTATAAACTACAGGTCAGCATTACACAGGAGGTACAGTCTCGCGCACGTATGGAGACAACGGAATTGCAGCAGACAAAGGATGATCAGGACAGGTTGGAATTGGTACTTGAGCAGGACAAGATTGATACCAAGTATGAGAAGGAATGTGTGAATGGACTAGAGCAGAAAGTGGTTGTAGCCTACGAGAAGATCCCAAAGAACGTGCAGACGATCAAACTCATGGAGACAGAGAAGATTGATCAGATTGTGTAGACAATAGATCAATACCAACAGGATATCAAGAATCTTTGGGAACATATCACACCTACCACTCCACCGGAGGTGAGGGAGAAAAGGAAACAGGAGCCAACAGTGCAGATACAAGAGATAGAACGACAAGTCCACGCAGCGGACAACTTGTTAGAGAAAGCATCGTAGCTCTAGACAAAGCTGGAAGAGGATCAACAGGTCTAGCAGTGGGACCAAGAAGGAGAAAGGATAAGCACAGATATTGAGGACCTCAAGAAAAGGCAGAAGACAATGCCAATCACGGACCATGTCAAAGGGGCACAAGACATGAAGAAACTGCAGGCAGAAATCATAACTACGCAGACGTAGAAAAAGGAGTGTTAGGCTTAGATGGAACTGCTCCAGGAGCGAGTAGTAGAGGTCATTACACAGGAAGAGGAAGCCAAAACATGCATGGCACAAACCCAGGAAAAATGTGCAAGGATGGTCAACAACAAGATTGCAGTGCAGATATTGGATTCACTCAAGGAAAAAACCATGTAGGCCAAAACATAAGCAACGGAGCTCATGGAGAAGTTCCAAGTGATCACAGGGAAGATAGATGAAGCACACAGGGGTTAGGTGTCTCGGGATGAGACACATGTCAGTGTTGGGGGCCTCTTGGCCAAATCAAAAAGAAAGGTTATTTTGGGAAGAAAGGCATGCACAAGGAAAGCGACAGCTGGAAGGAAGAGCAGCACGCGCACATGCATGGAAGACCTAATGATGTTAGGGTTAGGGTTTTTGTAATAAAATGTAATGGTTGATGAGCCAGAGACGTATATATATATATACCTAGGAGGTCTAGAAAATCAGTAGTTGTCCATTATGAAAGAATATAGAGGTCGGTTTTAGAGAGTCTGAAGAGATGACATAGGAGTCTTGTTTTGATAACTAGTTGTAATCCTTCTATCATATGACCTACTTTTGTAGTTGTTTAGGTGTAGAGGGCCAGAAGGCTATATATCGAGGGTTATATCACAGGCTGAGGAGCCTGGTGTGATCTATTCCACCTCGTACTAGATCTCAACCCGACTGAGGATGAGTTGTAAAGCACGTGGTGTTGTAGTTTTGCAACTGTAATAGAAGAGCTTAAGAGCCAGATCTTTGTGGGCGTAGCCAAAAGGGGGTGAACCATGGTAAAACCCATGTTATGTGATTGAAATCTTGTGTCTCTTTTACTGTTTATGAGCAGATTTTAGCATGATGAATGAATGACCTAATGATTTGATTACATTACATGCATAAATGGGAATGACAATATATTGATTTAATAAGTTAAATAGAACTCTCAGCGCACACTTCTCAGATCCCCATTCAATCCTAGACTGCAAACACTTGAGTATTGCAGTCACCCATTAATACTATCTCAGGTGAGACTGCGCAGTGCACCCTGTGTACTGTGTTTCCTTCTGGTTTACCAAGAGGGCTGATAGTTTTAGAGGATTTGTTGGAACCCTAGCAGACTTCAACCTGGGTCAATCATGTTAAAGGTATAACTCAGAGGAAAACTAAACCAACAAGCTATGTCCATGTCCCTTTGGAAGTTTTCCCCTGCATTGATTAACCCAAAGGGCATTCATTTATAAGAAAAGGTTTCCCACTTGGTTCGGAAGGTAGTTTTCAATTGTTCTTCCTCTGAAACTAGAACTTTGTTGTAACCTGAAAAATCGTCCAGTAGGGAGAAAATCCTAGAACGAGACACAATCTGCAAGAGTTTCTCCATCGGTGGGACTGGGTAGTTGTCATTTTTTGATGCTCTGTTGAGGTTTCTAAAATCCATGCATAGGCAGATCTCCCCAGACTTTTTCCTGACAGGAACCAAATTTGCTACCCGGGCAGACTGTCTAACCTGAAAGATAATTTTAGCATCTAGTAATTTCTTCAACTCCTGACAGATGAGAGGTTCCAAAGATGTGTGGTACTTCTAGAGCTTATGTTGAAAGGGTTTTACTCTGGGTTTTAACGAGATTATGTGTTGAATGATACGAGTATCATAAGTTTTCATATCTCGGTAGCGCAAAAATATCTTGATATTCTCTAAAATGTTTGAGATAGGCTTTCCTTTCTTCTTTAGACATTGTCTTGCCTAGATTTATATTTTTAAGGTTTTCTGAGGTTCCTAGGTTTACAGTCTCGTACATGGAACAGGAGCTCCCTGTCTTTGTGTTTATTGACCCTTTAAATATTTCCCTTAATTCAAAGAGGTTCTCCAGATTGGCTACCCCTTTTGGTATCGTGTGAAACCTTGGTTTCTCAGTAGAGTGATATGTTTCACCTCTTTGTTCATGGGGATCGGTTTCTACTACTTGCTCTTGGAATAATTCATCGTCAATATCCAGGTATTTAAAATTTTTCTGATTGGTTAAGAATTTTATGATATGATCATCTCCTTCAAATACCTTCAAATTAGAAATATTTTTGGGCACCTATGGTTTGTAGAGAAGCTCCACAGTGAGTCGAGAGGCTTCTTAGTCTTCTAAAGGGGATAGCCTCAATGCAGCAGTGGCCAGGGAGTCAGCAAGAGTATTCTTTGTTGTGGGGATTTTTGTAATGTTGAAGGATTCAAAATGTTCTATTAGCATGTGCACTTCATGTTGATAATTCCTCGGGTGGGGAGAGTTGCAATGTATCGTATTTTGTACTTGCCTAACGATAATTTCAGAGTCTCTGAAAACCTTTAGTTATTTAATGTTTAAGTCTATGGATTTATTTATCCCTTGAACTAAAGCTTCATACTCGGCAGTGTTATTAGTGCATTGAAATTCTAGTCTGCAGGACAGGAAATTATGTTTCCCCTTTGGATCAATGAGGATACATTCCGCCCCTGACCCCTCCTGCGACTTAGACCCATCAAAGTACAAGGTCCAAACTTTTGAGCGAAAATCATCAGCTTATCCATGCCTACTAACTTCCTCCTCTCCCCTTATTTTGTCTAGGGTTTCCAATAGAGGTTCTTGACAGGAGAGGGTTTCTTCTACCGCTATCAATAAATTTACTTGAAAAGTCATTTCAGAGTTTTGATTAAGAGGTACATTAGATGAGAGGGGGGAGAAATTTCCAAAATCAAAATCGCAAGAGTAGTTCCCTAGCACGAGGAAATCTTCTGACGAGGGTTCGTTGAAGGCCTCCAAGTCGGTGACAGTATGTTTGAGATACCTTTCCCTATCGATCCTAATCATGTTTGTGTGTATCTTTAATGGCAACCAAAGGTGATACCAGTCTGTTCTAAAATATCCATTCAACTTTTTGGACCAATCTCAACTAAGTACAAATCCATAAGCTTTCAGTATATCTACTACAATTATGTCAATTACTTGAACAAATTTCAGGTGTTTATCCATTCTAATCATGACATCCTTGAGTTCTCCAATAACTTTCACCTGGGTTTTGTCAAGTTGTATCACATGTTTATCACTTTTGAGAGGGACTGCGTTTAATTTCTTACAGATAGATAATGGCATAACATTAGAGGATTCCCTTGAGTCAACTAAAAAATTATGGAGGTTTATGTTGAAGACTACAAACGTTAAAAGGAATGGTGGGACAAAAGGCTTTCCTTTTTTATCTATAGAGAAAGTGTTCACGTTTATTTTTTAGATCTGTTGGGGATGGATTTTCCCCTCGGTCAGTGCTTGTTATAGGAGTTTCTATTGGCTTCAAGGCTTGTAACAGAAATTCCTTTGGCTGGGAAATTCTACACATGTCCATGACCGATACATTTGCCTTTAATCTTTTTAAATATTCTACTGCGTTGTAGTCTAGCTTGGGTGATTCTCGTGTATGGATTTTTATAGGATTTCTTTGGGAGACAAAAGGTTCTTTCAGGTGATCGAACGTTTGTTTTCCTCTCGAAGTTTGGGCAATGGTAAGGTCACTTGAGACCAGTTGACCCCTACTTCATGTTTGAACAGCCAAAACCTCATCAGGGGGTTCTTGAGCCTCAAATAGATCATTGGAAGGCATTGGTAAGTTAGGATCCCAAAGTAGCATGGTTGTTTCTTCCGGCAGGTCAACTTCTTCCTGATCAGAAATATTCATCGATGAGTCGCTTGATTTTTCGGTAAGGGAAACTTCATATAGGAATCGATTGGCCTTCAAATTCATGGCATGCACCCATTGTGGGCAGTCTCTTTCAGAATGTTTCTCTTGATGATAAGTACAGAAAGAGTCGAATGCTACATTTCCCAGGTCGATGTTTAATTTGGTTGGGGGAGTTTTAATTGCTTTGAACAATGGGTTTCTTTTAAAAAAGGGTTTATAAGGCCTTTGGCTTTGGTTTACTTCCCCTTCACTTATTTTCATGTCAACAATTTCATTTGACAACTTCTTTATCATCCATTGTAGGTCTTGTATGCCTCCACTTCCCTTTTCAGGACCTTGTTCTATTTGTTTCTCTGGGGGTTTATTCAACAAGAGTCCTCTCCTGGGTGGAGGTTGAGCTTCCTTCTTAACTATTGAGACTTGGCCCTCTTTACACTTCTTCATCTGGAATTCAACTGTTTTGGCTTCCTTGAAATTTCCAACTAGGGTATGCTTGGTAGCCCTTTTTACAAACATGGAAATAGAAGCAGGGAGAGCATTAGTGTATACCTCAATTTGCAACTCCTAAGTGGGTTTAGCTTCAGGTTGAAATTTGTTCAGGATAGTGGTAAATCATTGATTGAAGTCTTTAACCTTTTCTTTTGAACTCATGGTGGCGGCGAACAATTCGGCCATTAAAGCTCATGTAGTGGCTTCTTCTGCAAACTTCTCTAAAAAATATTTTTGAAACTTCATCCAACTAGTTATGGACCCTACAGGCAAGTTGAAATACCACGTGGAGGCTCAATTCTCAAAGGTATAGGGGAAAATCATGCATACTACGTCTTCATGTTGGACATTCATCAGTCTAATAGCTACTATGAACTTTTTAATATGGTCTTCAGGAAATCCTAAGGTTTCAGGGTCAAATTTAGGGAGTAACTTTTATGGATGTCAGGGGAGGTTATGTACTCGTCGAGGTATTTCCAGAGAATCTCTAGCCAACCAAGGTTGATTATTATGAGGTGGGTTTCCCCTTTATTCATTATGATCATTGTTATCCTCCATGTCATCCGATTCTGAAGCTGAGTGATCTGAGTTAAACCCTTCCTCGTCCGATTCAAAATCATTAGTCTTAGAGTAGTTACCAGCTAGTGTTTCGTGGATTAGATTAAGGGGGTGTTCGATCTCTATGAGGGAGAAATCTATCAGGTCTTCTACTGTGTGAGCAAAAACCTAGTCGGGGGTGTCACCCACTGGTATGCTTACTTTTTTTCTACGATAAAGTAATGAAGCTAAGGGTAATGATCCAATTTGTCGGGTGTAAGCTCTTGTGATTCTTCTGAACCGGTTCAACTCCTCATGGGTAAGAGTGTAAGGTATCTCAGGGAATAAATGTTCTTCCTCTTGTTGGGGTGAGTTACTTGTTTTAGGAGTACTTAGTGTATGTGGGTTGTCTTGACGATTACTATCCATGCATGTGGGTTTTTTTGAATCTATAGGTTGTGTGAAATATTATATCAGAAATGTTGTTATCCATTCATTCAACAGACCCTCCTTCTAGCGCCAATTATGTTGAGGGGTCCTAAATCCCTTTGACTCAACAGCAGGAACCAAACCCGCCACTGAGGGCCAATTAGACTCTACAACGTTTGATAATGGAATGTTTCTCTAGATCTTTCAATCTGGCCAAATAATTGATGAGCTTTACGTAGTGATTGACAGGATATCTTCTTGTGAAAGTTCCTCCTTCAATTTAAACGTTATCTTTTTGTATTTTCTTTTATTAGATGGGTCTGATAAAAATAAATGTGTTGGTATAAACCATTTGGTAAAAAGGGGAATCTTAACTACTGAAGAAGGTTGAGCTTGGGATAACCCCTGTTCTCAAGCATGCAGACAAAGATTTTCAAACCTGTGACAAGCCTAGTACTAATACATTAACTTTTTGGTATTTCAATTATTGACTGAGATATGATTATCAAAATAAAAAATACATGCAAGAAAATGATGGCAAGAAAAATAGTTTCCTTAGCTCTAGCATTAATCACACATTAACATAATGATTTTCTTTCATCATTAAAGACAAGAACTACAAAAAATATTGAAACAGCTAACTTATCAATAGATCCAGAAACTCTTACTCATTACAACATCCATTCATGAAAAAGAGAAGTTTGTCTCTGGTCCTAAACAAGACTTCTCAATTAAGGTAGTTCGGAAATAGTTATTTACAATTCCCAAAATGAGGGTCTTTGCAAAAACCATCGACCTTTACTAAAATGTCAATCCTCTTATTTATAATGAATCGTTAACTAAAAATAGCTACTATGAGTGTAATCTAAGTAGAACAAAATATCGCCACATGGCACTTTCATCTCTATGTCTTCTAAGAATCATCAAATAGTTTTACTGAAGTGGATGACTCTTCTCATACTCTGAACACTTGATGAAGAGTTCCTCACATGTGTTGGCATACGGGAACCTATGTTTGTCCATCGGGGTTGAAATAATTCCTTTCAGTTCTACTGCTTGTGCTCTGTACTTGACCATTTTAACACTTAACTACGGCAACACTGCTCGATCCTTAATCAGATGCTCGATTGGAGAGTTATGGTCTTGAGTGTGTGAGATACAACAAGGTCCCCACTAGTTGTCTATATAATGTGTTTTCAACCATTGGAGTGTACCTTCCATCCTCAAGTCTGACTCCTGATAGGAAACGAGTTGGGGTAGACTTGCAGTCTATCATGTGAAATATCTCATGGATATCTCGTGCATACTTGGCATAAGAGAGTTTGATGCATGATGCATCCTGACTGATCTTGAGTCCAAGGAAGAAGTGTAGCAGACCCATGACCGTCATCAAGAACCTGTCATGTAGAAACCTCTTGACTGTAGCAATTGTTGAAGTCAAACAATCGGTGATCAACAAATCATCAGCATAAAGAACTAGGAGTAGAAGTGAATCATTCGTCGTGAGCATGTAAATATTCGGGTCTGACTTACAATGTACAAAGTTTTGTGACAGTAGGTAGGAGTCCATCTTGGCATACCATGTCCTCAGATCCTGCTTGAGGCTATAAAGAGACTTCTTCAGTTCACAGATCAAAGATGAATATTGCATAAATCCCTGGGGCTGCTCCATATAGATCTCCTCAGAGATATCATCGTGAATAAATGGATTCTTCATGTCCATCTAATGGAATTCCCATCCCTTGGTTGTTGCAATGTAAAGTGCCAAACTTATGGAATCCATATTCTCTACTGGAGTGAAGGTCTCATCATAGTCAATGACATGCACCTGATGAAATCCTTTGGAAACTAGCCTGGATTTGTATCTACTAATATGTCCATCTATTGTGCTCTTGGTCCTGTAGACCCATCTGCACCTGACAATTTTCCTTCCTAAAGGAATGGGAACTAGATCCCAAGTCCAGTTCTCGAGGAGAGAGTTTTACTCCTCCTGCATGGTGGGTTCCCAAAAGGGATTTCAAGCAGCCTCACCATAAGATTGTGGATCTGAAGACTGAACCAAGAAAAGATGTTAGGGTGGCATTGGTTCAGTGGAAGTGAGTGCAAGAGGAGGCTCCTTGAAATCAGATCGAATCCTCCTAGTATTAGTTGGATCCCCAACAAGATCCCATGCATCCTGAAGAGTAGTTTGGGCCCACTTGGGCCTCGGCTCTGGCTCTTCATCTGCATCTGGATGCACTGACTCTGCATCTAGTTGTATTGAATCTGTATCTAGATCATCTAAATCCTCTGAATCAGAACTCTCATCTTAAGAAGAGTCGGTATGTGCATGCTCATCATCTCTGACATGTGTGTTAACACTCAAGAATTTCTTTGGTCTATATTGAAGAAAACCCCAAGGTAACTGTTTCAACCAACTTTAGATTGTATTCTGACCTATACAACCAGAGAGGGCTTTCTCGGATGTCTAATGATTGGTAATAACTCAAGGGTTTCATCAATAAAGTCAGAGAGGTCAGATTCTGCGATAGGACGAATTTGTTTTTGTTTTAAAGGGTTGGCAGGACAAACAAGGAAAAGGGTACCATTGGGAAATGGAGTCAAGTTCTGAAATTAAAATATTGACCTAATGATTGGTGGTGTACTCACAGAGAACAAAGGAAAATTAAGTGTTATTCTTCATCAATAGGCAATATTTTGGATGGAAGAATAAAAGAGAAAGGGGCAGCCCATCACACTGAGATCATCTAGCAAAGGATGAGTTCTCAATGTAACTTTAGATGAAATCCAGAAAGATAGACTACTATGAGAAGAGCATCAAGCATGGATGAATTCTGAACCCGCAATATTTAAACACATAACAAGTATTTATTGTATGAATGGAGCATCGAAGATGGATGAATTCCAAACATTTACTCTCAAATAAATACTTGAAAGAACAAAAAATTATGGATATGATCATTACAAATAAAATACATACTTAAAACAACACTGTAATGAATCTTTGCTTCATGAAAGCACGGTACTTGTGCATTTAGGTCATAAAGATATTCAGGAAAAAGATACAAAGTCCAATCCCCCAATGGTCCCACCCTTATCTACTCTTGTACAATGAAATATATAGCACTGTAGATCCTTTCCAGCTCACCATTTCAAAATCCAACCCCTTTCCCAAAATAGAAACAGTTACAAATAGAAAATGAAACGTTTTAATTAGTTTCCTGCTTTTCAGGAGGAGAAATTCTGAAAAATAGGATTCAAAACGCCACTTGTAATTCTTAAACTATAATATATTTGTAAAATCTAAGAACAGTTTTTGTAGGTAAGCTCATTATAAATAAAAACCTCTCTCATTTTCTTGAAATTTATCTCTAGCTGGCCAAAATACGTGTCACAAAAACAAGTCTCAAACAGGAAATCATGAAAACTGAAAAATAGGGCTCAAATCTTCCTTTGAATCTCCCAAACCATGACACCTTTTACAAATCTGAGAAATTTTTTTATTATTTGATTTGTCCTCGACAAAAACCTCTCGGAGATTTTCAAAATTCCTCTCTAGTTGGTGAGAAAGTGATATTGAAGTTGACCACTAAACTAGTCATTTGCGCAATGTGCCCTATAGCTTGTGCGCAGGGAAATCCTTTGTGTGACAACATCCTTTGTGCAATGAAATCCAATGTGCGACAAAATCCTATGCACGACAACATCCTATACACGGCAACATCCTCTGCGTGGCAACATCCTTTGTGTGACAGCATCCTCTGCACAACAACATCCTCTGCGTGACAACATCCTCTGCGCGACAACATCCCCTGCATGACAAAATCCTATGCACAATAACATCCTCTATGTGACAACATCCTCTATGTGAAAAAATCCTATGCGCGTCTGCATCCTCTGCATGGCAACATCCTCTGCACGATGAAATCATCTGTGTGATGAAATCCTCTGTGCGACAACATCCTATGCACGATGGCATCCTCTGTGCGACGAAATCCTCTACGCAGCGTGCAACAAATGAAAGCAGCAAAATCCTTTGCACAACAAACTTGCACAATGAGTATGTTTTTGAAGTTTGCAATGATACCAATGACATGGAGTGTCGTGATTGTTCCTTCTCTAACCTCATGAAAGGTGATGATGAACCATAATCCCTTTTGACATGATATTCACCCTAACCTATGACTCATCTAGGAATGCCTTGATTTTCCCAAGATCATGTCATGACTTTGAAAACTTTGGACAAACCTCTAACTCTAGCTATGAAAATCATGGTGCTAACAGCTGGTTCTAATGGGGATGTTATCCTCCCAGTGAGGTAGCAAAGAACTCGTAGACCCTATTAATATCCATTGGGATGCTCCCAAACCATTGAAAACTATGCTCTGACCTATTACATGGATCTGTTGAAAACCCAAAACTATATATGCTCCAAACTGAAATCTGGAAACTAAGATAAAAATGAAAATTGTTGATTGTTGAAAGAAATGCTCATAGAACCAAGTTTATTCATACTCCTACCTACTCTACTTTACTAAGAACAAATGCCAAATCAAGTAATCTCACATTTTCAATGAAGCCAATCAAGAAAATGATTTCTTGACTGCAGCTTGCTTTCATCTCCTCCAGTCATAAAGTCAAAACTGAAATATGACAAGTCATTCCGCCATTTGAAACTATCCTTATATTCAAATAATACATATCTCATTTTGATTTAATATTTCAGCAGAGTTGCAAAATGATCCTTGAGAGTAGAAACGACTACCACTTCTTTATGACCAACAATGAGATCATATTTAAATGGTTCTTTCTTACTGTTCACATTGTCTATGTCATAAAAACGTTTTTGAACAACATCATTATTTTGACATGAATATTGTTTATTGACTGAAGATTCATTTTCGATTGGCAGGATGAACCTTGGACTACAAACCTTGGGCCTAAGATCATAATGTTTGTAAAAGTGAGCCATTGCAGCCTCATAGCCTCTTTTATATTATTCTGAATGAGTTAATAGTGTTGCATCTGTCTTTAATTCATATTGTTCTTGTTGTTGGCCAGAAAATTCTTCAAAAGGAGATGAATCTTGGGATATCCTTTGTGTTTCTTGTTCTATCTCAAATTCCATAATAAGCTTCTGTAAACATTCTAACTTATCTCCTTCACTAAAGATATGCCAAGAATCCAAATAAGATAATAATGAAGAAGGAATATCTCCACACCAGTAATGCTTAGGAGACATATCAATCCAATCTCTGAAATTTTGAAGAGAAACAAGGTTTTCCACCAACGTTGTTGTTTTGTTTGATGAAGTACCTAGATCAAAAGCCAAGCTTTCCATTTTGAAGCCAAGAAAATATTCATACCTTGATCTCCTTGAATAATGAAGTTGCCATGAAAAATTTAGCTCTGGATTCTTATGCCAATGGAATAACCTTCAAACTGATATTTTGATGTGTGGAGTCACCAGAGTAGAAATACAGCCAATATGTGCCTAAGTGTATGTTGCTCTTAGACCTTAGAACTAAAACAATGTTGTTCTTCTTGAGGAAAATAAAAGCAATCGTCCCCGAAAACGACGCCAAAATGTTAGCACTCAGAAATTTCTTTGGGTTGTATCAAAGAAAACCCCAAGGTAACTGTTTCAACCAACTCTAGATTGTATTTTGACCTATACAACCAAAGAGGGCTCTCTCAGATGTCTAATGATTGGTAATAACTCAAGGGTTTCATCAATAAAGGCACAAAGGTCAGATTATGCGATAGGACAAGTTTGTTTTTGTTTTAAAAGGGTTGGTAGGACAAACAAGGAAAAGGGTGCCATTGAGAAATGAAGTCAAGTTCTGAAATTAAAATATTGAGCTAATAATTGGTGGTGTACTCACAGAGAACAAAGGAAAAGTAAGTGTTATTCTTCAACAACAGGCAATATTTTGGATGGAAGCAGAAAAGAGAAAGGGTCATCCCATCACACTGAGAGCATCTAGCAAAGGATGAGTTCTCAATGTAACTTTAGATGAAATACAAAAATATAGACTACTATGAGTAGAGCATCAAACATGGATGAATTTTGAACCCACAATCTTTAAACACATAACAAGTATTTACCATATGAATGGAGCATCAAAGATGAATGAATTGCAAACATTTAATCTCAGCTAAATATTCGAAAGAACAAACAATTATGGAGATGATTATTACAAAGAAAAGTCATACTTAAAACAACACCGTAATGAATCTCTGCTTCATGAAAGCACGGTACTTGTGCATTTAGCTCATAAAGATATTCAAGAAAAAGATAAACAGTCCAATCCCCCAAGGGTCCCACCCTTCTCTACTCTTGTACCATGCAATATATATCACTATAGGTCCTTTCCAACTCACTATTTCAAACTCCAACCCCTTTCCAAAAATAGAAACAATTACAAACAGAAAATGACACGTTCTAATTGATTTACTGCTTTTCAGGAGGTGAAATTCTGACAAAATAGGATTCAAAACATCACTTTTCATTCTCAAACTATAACAGATGTGTAAAATATAAGAAATATTTTTGTAGATAATCTCTTTATAAAGAAAAACCTCTCTCGGTTTCTTGAATTTCATCTCCAGCTGGCCGGAATACGTGTCGCAAAACCATGTCTCAAACAGGAAATCATGAAATCTCAAAAGTAGGGCTCAAATATTCCTTCTAATCTCCCAATCTGTGACACCTTTTGAAAATATGAGAGAGGTTTTTATTATTTGGTTTGTCCTTGACAAAAACCTCTCGGGGATTTTCAAAATTTCTCTCCAGTTGGTCAAAAAATGATCTTAAAGTTGACCACTAAACCAGTCATTTACGCAGCGTGCCATGTAGCCTTTGCGCGACAACATCCTCTGCACAATGAAATCCTCTGCACAACAACATCCTATGTGCGACAACATCCTCTACATGACAACATCATTTGTAGGATAACATCCTCAACGCAACAACATCCTCTGCGCAACAACATCCTATGCACGACAGCATCCTCTATGCAACAACATCCTTTGCGCGATAGCATCCTATGCGCAATGAAATCCTTTGCGCGACAACATCCTATGTGCAATAAAATCCTATGCACGAAATCATCCTCTGCGTGACGAAATCCTCTATGCAACGTGCAACAAATGAAAGAAGCAAAATCCTTTGCGCAGCAAATTTGCACAATGAGTATGCTTTTGAAGTTTGCAATGATACCAATGACATGGAGTGTCGTGATTGTTCCTTCTCTAACCTCATGAAAGGTGATGATGAACCATAATACCTTTTGACATGATATTCACCCTAAACTATGACTCATCTAGGAATTCCTTGATTTTCTCAAGATCATGTCATGACTTTGAAAACTTTGGACAAACCTCTAACTCTAGCTATGAAAATCATGGTGCTAACAAGGTGGAAGAACAAAGGTGTCTGCATGCGGTTGTTGAGGTGCATGTGAGACACTTTCATCGAATTGGACACTACGCTCAATGATGATTTGGTACAAGGAAAGATAAATTAGTTTGTATCTCTTCACATCATTGGGGTAACCAACAAAGATATACTATGTGCTATGTGGTTCAAGTGCCTTCCTCTTCTTAGAGGGAATCATGGCCCATGCACATGAACCGAAAATGCAAAAGTGGGTCACTTTCGGTTTGAGGCCGCTTCAAGCCTCGTAAGGGGTCTTATCCTTGAAAAATATATGGGGAGATTTGATTTGGATGTAGGTTGCACAATTAAGTGCATCAACCCATAATCTCTGTGGAAGTGACTTTGCATGTAGCATGCAAGATGCCATCTCTTTTAGAGATCTATTTTTCCACTCAGCAACTATATTTTGTTATAGAGTATAGGGAACCATGTGCTGCAACTGAATATTTTCCTCATGACAAAGATTTTTTATCTTATGGTTGACATGCTATCCCATGTTATCTGTTCAAAGAACTTTGATTTTCCTTCCTGAATGTGTCTCAACAAGGGCTTTGAAATCTTTGAGGTGTTGAAAGACCTCTGATTTTTGCCTGAGAAATAAAATCCATGTAAAGCGTGAGAAATCATCAAAAAATATGAGCACGTATCTTGCTTTGTTGATTGATGGATGTGGAAAAGGTCCCATGAGGTCACTATGGATCAGATCTAAAGGAGAGGAAGGCCTCTGAGTCTTTCCTTTGTCGAATTTCTCTTGAGGGTGTTTTCCAAGAACACATCCCTCACAAATTCCTTTGGAGAAGTGGATGTCATGTAGACCATCAACCATTCCCTTCTTGCTAAGTTGTTTCATATACCTAAAACTTAAATGCATGAACCTTTCGTGCCATATCCTACTACTTTCATCAGCATGGGTAAGCAATAATGTAGAATCTGGTTCAATAAATTCAGAAAATGTGTAGAGTCTAGATTGATGATTTACCTCACTGGTAGCAACCTTGGAATTGGTTTTCATGTCATATATATCCATTGCATCAGGTGTGAATATGAATCTCTTTCCGGTGCTAGATTTAGTCATCTGATACATGAAGAGAATATTGACGAAAATTTTGGGAACATGAAGCACATTCTCAAAGCTTTCATTTGTGAGTTCAATTCTTCCTTTGTCGGTGACCTTGACTGGTGAGTTGTCCCCCATCATAATAGGAGTACCTTTTCTTGCATCTAATGAATAATAGACTTATTTTGTGGAAACCATGTGGTGTGATGCACCTGAATCTACGATCCAAGCATTGGGAGAGGAGTTGATGGAAATCAAGGCATGGCTATAATTTCCTTTCTTGGAATTATAATCTTCTGGATTCTTCTTCTTGGCACCCTCAGGGATGCAATATACAAGGTTGTTTTGTTGAAGTATTTGGGTCATTAGATATAGATGTTTCTACATACATGTGGATTCTGGATGGAATCCTTTATGGCAATAAGTGCATTTCTCCCCTTTTCTTCCCTTTCCACCTTTGGATCTGGAGGCATCATTGAAGGGTTTTGGGTACCCTTCCTTCTTCAGATTTGCATGTGCTTTCCTTTTGTCTTTATCTTTATATTTATGATATTGATGACCGCTACCATCTTGCATAGTATCTGCATGCACCTTTGGGCCTTTTATTTTTTCCATGTTGATGAGCTTGTTCTACTCTTGTGTCATAGATTCGATAAATTCCTCAAGAGAGGGCATATTCCAGGTGGCTCTAGAGGCGAATCTAATTGAATGAAATGTAGATACAAACACTAAGTGCTCTGGACCAAGTTTGGAGAGAATGGTGAGAACCATTTGTTTCTCCTCCTTAGATTTATCAACGTTGCAAGCCTTGTGTTAAGACAGTAAATCCTTATATTTGGTAAATAAATCTTGGATATTGTCGAAGATTTTTGGATCCGTTGTGAGCAATTTGACCTCGAGCATGTGTCCCCTCATCTCATCCTATTTTCCAAAAATCCCTTCCATGGTGGTCTGGGCTTCATTGGGGGTTTTACAGTAGGATATGAGAAACAGGAGTTCAAGATAAATGATACTACAAATTGTTTTGAATGCTTCATCCATTCGATTTAGATACTTGGTTTTTCCTATGGTTGATGTTGGTTCTACCTTTGTGTTCATGGTTAACCTGTAAAATCCTTTGCTTCAAATATGCATTATCATCTTCTCCTTCCATGCAAAGAAATTGTAAGGTGTAAGAATGAATTCTTTTGAAAAATCCATTTTTCCGTTGTCTTCAATCTTCGGTACCGGCAAAAATAATTTGGTGTGTATTTTCCCTAGAAGTCCATCAACTCTCATATCATGTAAATGTGTTGAACCAGCACAGAATAGATCTAGCTGGGAATTGACATACAGAGTTGCAGATAAAATAGAAGAAAAGAGAAGCATGAGAGAAATAATGGAAGAATTCTCATTAACCAAATCAATGAATGATAATTTACACATGACATACTCTTTATAACTCAACCAATGTGAAATGGAGGAGAATACAATGTGCCATAGTGGTAGTCTAGAGTGCTTTGGACACACACCAGCAGTTACAGTAGTAAACTTCCACCTAGTCTAGTCTCTCGGGCAGTTACGGGAGTGAACTTCTACCTAGCTGAGTTAACTAGTCTATCAATCTTCAGTTAATTGGATGAAATAGAGTGAAGTGAGGAGGAGATCAAGGAATAATGAGTAATGTGATAGTCTAGAGATGATCCCAAGGGCAATGCATATTAGCTAGTGATGATCCCAATGTTGCATGGTGATAATATCAATGTGGTATCTAGACTCCACTCAACTGATCAAATTGAAGAGTGAACTGAAGAGAATATTCTCCCTAGAGGAATATTCTTCCTAAAATATAGGAGACTGAATAATGACTAATAAACATAGGAAAAACCTTGGGAAAAATAAATCCTATGTGTGTGTGAAGTAACTCCAACAACTCACTACTTCCCTATTTCCCCTCATAACTACAATCGAGAAGCTTGTCATTCCTCTCTATATCCAATTAGGAATTCAATACTCTTTGGGAAGTCATTACTCTCTATCCAACCCCAAAACATGAAATAGTTACTCACCCCATCCTCTATTTTAAGGGAATGCCATTAAATCCATCCATTATCCATCTAATCCAACTACCTATTTCATGACAGTGAAACTATTCCCTTGCCTTGTATTTGTCCTTTCTCACTTAGAAGCGATCCTAATTCAAAAACATTGCATTTGACTTACAACACTGAACCCAATACCTGGTATTACCTGAGCTAGATCTTCTTTTGAGGGAATAAATCTTATTCTATGGCCCATTCGTTCTTTCAAAACCTTCTGAATGGTAGGATCTTCTTTTTCAATCGGCACGAGACCTGGCTTGAGGTTAAGGCCCATTCAGGCCTCTTCTTTTGTTCATGCGAGTGAGACAAAAGTGAGAGAGAAATCAAAGAAGAAGGAAAAAGGATTTTTTTTTGGGGGGGGGGAAGAGAGTACCTGCTAGGAGTAAGGACAGGCAGAAAGAATGAGAGAATAGATAGCGAGACTTAAAAGTAGGAGGCTAGTCAATCAAGTTCTTCATCTAGCTCACTCCATCAATCACAAATTTCGAAAGACAGTTGGTAAGGTCACTTTGATTTCCTGGGGGTGGTCATTCAAGAGTGGGTCTGGTCAAACAGGTAGGGCCATTTGGTTTGGTGGAGGGATCTAGCAAAGAAATAATGAGAGAGTCCCTCAGTTAAGAGGAAAGAAGATTACCTAGTTATATATTTCATTTTTTGAGCCGATCGACCATAATGAATGAGGAGTTTTCCTATCTATAAGTAAGAGAACCACCAAAAGAAAGGGTACAAGCACCTTTCATTTTCCCTCTTTTACAAGACAAGCCAATTACTTCATTAATGAGCATGATTTCTTTTCCATGGCTTGCCTACATACTTCACTGTATAGATAGATATCCCTACGAATTTCCCTCCTTTCGAGGGCTATGCTTAAAGAGTAAATGAAGAGATATTCTATTTGGGATAATTTCGCTGTCTGTTTTCTTTTGCTTTGCGTCAGCTCACATAAATAATGAAATTTCCATTCTCCTCACCTTCCATTATTGGGTGAGCCATCTCCTCACCCCACTTATCAGAGAGAGCCACCCATCTTCACCACATGTAGGATTGGGATGAAATAATATTATCTATATGGACATGAATAGGGAAATTTCAGACCCTGACCTTATGCATGCATGTTGAGGTAAGATCTGATTGGGATATCCTGGGTTGAGGACCAAACTAGTTCATTGGGTCCCACCTTTTGTTGAACCAGTTTTGTGCGTGCACCAGAATCAGTTGATTCACATCTATATACGCAAAAACGGGTCCCTCCTTGCCCTCTCCAATACTGGATGGAAGGCCTTTCTCCATCAAAGTGATGTGGTCATATAGCAACCTAATTGGTTTGACTTAGTGGGATAAGATATGTTAGCATTGAGTAAAGTGTTGGGCTGAAAAACCAATCTACAAAGGTAACCACAAACCACTTTAGAATTGGATACTAGCCTACTAAGTTCAGAGAGGGCTCTCTCTTGTCACTTAGTCTCTAACAGATAAATTTTCTTTGTAGGTCAATGGCTAGGTTTTAATTTTTTGAAGGGATTTTATAGAGTTTTGTTGGCAAGGAGGAGAGGAATCTTTGGGATATAGAGTCAACCCTTGAAAACGAATGAACACAATGAATCATAGGTAGAACTTTCCATAGGAACAAAGGATAAATTAGGTGATGAACTTTTAGTTTTGAGTTTCGTTGTGTAGGGTGGAAGAGGAAAATAAACATATAACAGAATTTGAGCAGCATGAAAGATGAATTCTGACCTAGTTAAGAAGAGAAACAACGTTTAAATCACTTGAGTCTAAAGCACCATTAGATGAATTCTAGACCCTTTAATTATCTAATTTAAACAAAATAAAATGAATATGAAAGTAAGGACACGTGAAGTACATACAAAGATAAGAGTACGGACTTCATACCACCACCATTAGAATCTTTTTCATAAAAATTTCAGGACTTCTACATTAGTATTTCGTTCAGATTTAGAGAATATTACAATAAGGATCAAAATGACTATAATTTCTACCAACTCACCTCTCTTTACATGAAAATGATCCAAATATATAAGAACTTATTGCCGCACTTGTATATTAGGATTCGAACTACTACTGCCTACAATCTGTTGCAAACCCCCTTCCCTCCAAAGGGTTTCTTGACCTCTCGGTCTTGGATCGTTTGGATTTCTGAATCAGAATGACTCCTTAGGTCCCTGTCGGCACCCAAACTATTCCACCCACACACACACGCCTCTCCGCAAGTGACCATGGCTATGACTGTGGGTTATCCCTTTGCGGTTCGAACTTCGGGGATATCTCAAATCCTTTCTTCACTCCTTCCCTAAGTGCTTAGATCTAGGTCTTTGAACTCATGCCACATGTCTCCTCAGATTCATCGGCCCCACAATGGTTCGAACTTTGCAACCCCACAAAACTCTAGGGCTTTCACTCACAACCTCTAGTCTCTCGATTTTCGAATTCTTGAATCTCGTTGCCACGTGCTCTTCTACGATCAACGGTCGAGATTGAATCGCAAATTCGGACTTTTCGACTCGGTCTTCATCAAATTTTCAACTTGTCGAACCTCTGAAGTACCGAAATAATTCATAGATATCCTCCTTGCAACTTCACCAGATCCGATGGTTTAGGATCGTCTGTCTCCCTCTGAGGATGAATATTGCCCACTAGCTTTGATGATAATTTCAAGGGCTCCTTTCCTTGAAGATTTTCGCCACTCCCCCTCTTGAGCTTTCCTTCTTTGATTTTTTTCCTTGTCCCTTTGAACAATCCCTTCGACACTTAGTCGAGAATTCGATCTGTGCACACCTTGAAAAAGATCTTTCTCCACGCTTAAACTTTTGTGGATGGCTTCGCACTCCTTTTGAATGTTCTCCAACCGCTTCTATGTTCAGTGACTGAATCACGCTATCCTTCCTGAGATTTGGACTTTGAAAACCCTATCATGCACTCCTTGCAGACGTCGATGCACTCCTTGCATACATATAAGTTCCCTTATATCTTCTGAGCTTTCGAGTCAAAACAAACTCGGTCATGCACTCCTTGTAGACACTATGCATACCTTGCACTCACTCAGTAAAGATAACCAATTGAAACTTATCTACTCCTCACAGTGACTCATACATTCAACGAAGCAAATGCAGTCATAGTTTCAAGAACAAAAATAACAGAGAACTGAAAAATAACAGAAAATCTACCATTCATTCAAATAGACATATATTCAACACACATTTGGGACAATATATCTCTGTTATATTCATCAAACTGAAACTTACATACATTCATACAACTTTTCTCTGCACCTCTCTGCTCTTAGCTTACAAGGGTAATCTACACACTAGATTCATCCATAACAACAAAAACTATCAACAACTAATACTAGACAATATTACAAACCTTTATACAACGGGACTCTCTCGAGTTCTTCCCTCGAACTACTCTACACTATCTTAATGAAATTGAATGCTATCAACTACTTAGCACTTATTACAATAAATGTCGAGTCAAACAGATAAGAGCGCAAGCTCCAAATCTGTACTGTGATCTGATTCATTAAAGCAAAATACATTCCTCCATCAACCTTACATGATGGTTCAGCCTCCGATCATTTAAGACATTCATGGCTTAAAATCTTTGTCAGATATCACATTAATACATTGATCGTTTGAAATTCAAAATATTTCAAAATGTGCACTAGTGCGCCCAACTATCTTCCACGCTTGTGATTTGTTGGTGATGCTCTTGCATCATACTCTCTTGGATGAACAATTCATGGAATCTTGTCCATGAGCTCCTGCACCGATCTTCCATGCTTCTGGATCAATTCCCCTAATGGATGTTAATAAATATTTTCATTGGGTCGGACAACTCTGCAATACTTCGAGGGTGGACATGGAACATGGGGCTTGAGTGAGATCCTCCATTATACCATAGTGTTGGGTTGCTCAAGCGTTAGGGTTATGTGTCGTTCGACGAATTACCCCTTTTGGGGGGTGAAAAATGGGTTTTATAATTGGTTTCTTGAGAGTGAGAGGACCATTGGGTGGGGTTGGATCTGGAGAATATTTTGATGGAGGATTCCCATCATAAGAGTCATAATTCTTAGTTCTAGTGGATAATTTCCTGGATTTAACCATCAAGATATTGGCGGTTGAAGACTCAAGGTTGCCCCCAGGTGGGGGTGGTTATGTTTTCACAACCAATTGTTGTTTCAAAGGGGGAAATGATTTCTTAACATTGTAGGTGGGGAAGAGGATGGTACTCATTCAAGATATTGATGGATTTTAGCAAGACGAGGACAATCTTTGGTGAAATGATCCTCTTTACAAATAATACAGGTATATTTGGCCTATTGTTTAGGTTTACCCTCAGCATTGTTTTCTTGTGTCTTGGGGCCCAACTGCTCAAAAGAGTTTTTCTTTTTCTTATTATTGTTACCCTTCTTTTTTCCTCTGAATGGTTGTAGGTTTTTGGGTGCGGTTGACTGCACTGAATTAACCTCGGAGGTTTGGGGAAGGGGCTTACTTGGAGTTCTTGTATGGATAGATGAATTGGGATTGGTAGATTTATTTAATGGGTTGTGTTTCCCATTCAGATGACCATATGAATCAGTAGAAACATGACCTATCATACCATTGTCATGGAGTTTAGGTGTCGGTTTGGTTGCGTCGTTCGATGGTTAAGGAGCATGGGGAATCTAGTCGTATAATGTGTCAAACTGAGAATATACTAAATCTATATATTGGGCACGAGATATGTCTTGTTTCTCAGTAACGAGACCTCCAATGGTGAAATCTCGAGCAATAGGTGGAAAAAGAGACTTGGTAAACCAGTCAGTGAATGGTTGGCCCAGGATTACGGCTTTAATTAGTCATCCCCGACATCTCCACTCATGAATGTGAGCAGAGATATGGGTGGAGGTCAATTAACGTAGCGAGGTTAAAAGCTAAGTACTGATTTCATATCTGATCGGTAATTGGAAGTGTATCAAAAATTACATAGAAAGGGAATTAAAGTCGTCAAAGGAGTTTCGTAGCAACTTTATATACCATTTGGTTGCAGATCATGTAAGAGTTCACTGGAAAATTTGTAATCATATGGAATCATCCATTAAGGAGTTTGAAGAACACCATAGGAAGAAATTCATCACGTGATTGTTTGGATCTTTTCCAAGATTTCTATCGAACTTCGAAATGATGGAATGGATTTTGGAAGGAATTGAGGGCCAGAAAGGGGAATGTCATATGGGATTATTAGTCAACCTTGAAAGATCAGGAAAATCTGAAGTTTCCAAAAACGGGAGTTGTTTGTTGACCTGTGGAGGTGGGTTATGGGGTCCTCCTCCATATGGGTGTTGTTCAGGAGGTCCTCCTCCGTAAGGTGGTCTGCCAAGGGGTCGTCCACCATAGGGTGGTCCTCTGGGGGGTCCTCCTCCATAAGGTGGTCCCCCGAGAGGTCCTCCTCCATAAGGTGGTACTTCAGGAGGGCCTCCTCCATAGGATGGTCCTCAAGGAAATCCTCCTCCATAAGGTGGTCCTCTAGGAGGAATGCCTCCATAGGTTGGTCCCATAGGGGGGCCTCACCCATGGGGTGGTCCTCCAAGGGGTCCATTTCCTTAAGGTGGTGTTGAGGGGTCCTAAATCCCTTTGACTCAACAGCAGAAACCAAACCCACCACTGAGGCCCAATTAGACTCTGCAATGTTTCATAATGGAATGGTTCTCCAGATCTTTTGATCTGTCCAAATAATCAATGGGATTTACGTAGTGACTGACATGATATCTTCTTGTGAAATTTCCTCCTTCAGTTTAAACGTTCTCTTTTTGTATTTTCTGGTCTGATAAAAAGAAGTGTGATGGTATAAACCAGTTGGTAAAAAGGGGAATCCTAACTATTGAAGAAGGTTGATCTTGGGATAACCCTTGTGCTCAAGCATCTAGACAAATATTTTCACACATGTGACAGGCCTAGTACTAATACATTAACTTGTTGGTATTTCAATTGTTGACTGAGATACGATTATCGAATGAAAACACACATGCAATAAAATGATGGCGAGAAAAATATTTTCCTTAGCTCTAGCATTAATCACACATTAACAAAATGATTTTCTTTCATCATTAGAGACAAGAATTTCAAAAAATATTGAAACAGCTAGCTTATCAATAGATTTAGAAACTCTTACTCATTATAACATCCATTCATGAAATAAAGTCGGAAGTAATTCCTCCTCAAATCCAATCACACATGCCTTTTATGAAAAATAGAAGTTTGTCTCTAGTCCTAAACAAGACTTCTCAATTAAGGTTGTTCGGAAATAGTTATTTACAATTCCCAAAATGAGGGTCTTTGCAAAAACCATCAACCTTTACTAAAAGTTCAATCCTCATATTTATAATGAATCATTAACTAAAAATAGATACTATGAGTGCAAGCTAAGTAAAACAAAATATTGCCACATGGCACTTTCATCTCTCTGTATTCTAAGAATCATCAAATAGTTTTACTGAAATGGATGACTCTTCTCATACTCCGACCACTTGACAAAGAGTTCCTCACATGTGTTTGCATACGAGAACTTGTGCTGGTCCATTAGGGCTAAAATAATTTCTTTCAGTTCTATTGTATGCACTTTGTACTTGACCATTTTAACACTTAACCACTGCAACATTGCTCGAGCCTTAATCGGATGCTCCATGAACTGTTGTTCTTGACCTAGCGCCATGCTCGCCACCTTTTCTATTTCTATTTTCCATGTCAATTCTTGTTCTACATGTTGTTTGACTATGTCATGCAGGTCGACAAAGTCCTCAGGTGAGATGAATTATGGGAGGTTGATGTCTTTCATCTCTCGATTAATCTTTTCCCAACTCTTTTCGCAATCGGCCCACTTCTCCTGAATCTCCTGCTCAGGCTCCTAGGCCATATTTACCCATTATTTGGCCTCTTTCCTAATCCGATCTATGTTGTTGTCCCTCAACACATGAATGTCATGCTCTGTGGCATCTCGACCCTTTTGAACCGCGTTGATGTAATCGATCATTTCCACCTCTTGATGAGATTTTCGTACCACCTCTCCACGTCCTCGCAGGTCACTAGTCAGCCATACCTACAGTAAGAACATAGTTAGAGATCGTGTAAGAAATCCGATGTATATATAAATCACAACCGCCGAATTGACAAACTGGAACACATACCTCTGCAGCTTGTTTAACCTAGTTTTGATAATCTGAGGATCAACACAGTCTCGAGACACTTGATTTGCTTCTTCAGATGCTCTGGAATTTGATCTTGTGCGCAAAATGAAATTGTTCAAAGTCGTTTTATAGATTTAAACAGGGATGAACTTACCTTGTCGCATAATCCATTCAATTCGGGTTATGAGTGTAGTTCTATTAAATCTGCCACCAGATATTCAAAGATGTTTAAAATTAAATTTGATCGTAGGTTGACGGCATGGGTGCAGGTTGTAACGTGTCCTATCGGTGATTTCAAATCGGTGGTGTTCAATCGGTGCATAGGGTAACAACATATGTGGTATGAATCATTAACTAGTTTATTGAATGCTAGAATCCGATCGTATCTTGTGTCGAAAACATCCCCTCGTTTCACTAGTCTAGTTGGTGAGTCAGGGGTCGGGGTTTTGCTTTGAACAATTTTCATTGATATCTTATTTTAAAAGATCTGATGTCGAACGATCTTTCCATTCAGATATGATGTGGCAAGGCTGACCTGGAGGTGTGACTAGGACACATGAAACCTTAAGATGACTCGAGACGAAACTAGGTCGTACGACACCCTTATGTGATAAAGACATGTGGCACTCGAGACCGTTGTCCTCATTTTCTCGTGTTGATTGGAATAGGGACTTTCCTCAATCTATGCATTCTAAACCCTGATCCTATCTTGTTGATGCCAAAAATTATCAAGGATCGACGATCGACGATAAACCTACCCAAGTGCTCTCAGATCGACTCTCTCGAAAATGTCCCAATGCCAAAAGCGCATCAGGGATCAGCGATCGACGATATGTTTGTCGCAGACAAAACAATTGTTTTAACCTTTCTGGATTTCCCCGGCCCTGATAAAATGCATAGGGCATCGCCTATCGGTGATTTCCTTACATCCTTTGTCAATGTCTATCCTTCTCATATTTTGTTGATGCTGAAAGGGATCAGCTATCTCTTGAAACTTCGTGCAAATAACTTATGCAAAACAACTCCACTTTCTGTCGATGCCGATGGGAATCGGTTCTCGTCGACTATTGTAACTGTGTGGTCCCTTTACCTCCTTGAATTTTTCCAACGCCGAACCCAATCACTTTAGGTGAAATGTTAGCTACAGATTCTCAGTTAGGATGTCAAGTTCTTTTAGACACAGGGTTTCATGTAACAAGTTCAAAAACTCTGACTTGACTGATAAGAGTCATGAAAAAAAAACAAAGATAAACCATTCCCCAAAGTGAAATTGATTTAGACAGTGAATAAAACAAGTGGTACCCAAAAGTGATAAAATTTCATAAGGATTTTAGGGTGTGTTGAGCACTCAACAAATGGCGACTTATTGGGCGAAAGCAGAATCTCTGTTACTTCCTCGGGCTTAGTTGATGCAGGATCTGCTTAAGAAATTAATTGGTTTTTTTTTATCGGGGTCTCTTCTATCCTTGCATTTGAAATTCCCTCAGTTCTTGAATCTGGGCCCACCTATGGGGTTTCAACCTTTGTTTCGCCTTCGTTCCTTTTGACCATGACCCATGCCCCCTTTTGACAAGAACCAAGTAAATCATTCATTGGCACTAGACTCTTTAGTTATCATCATTCATTTGTTGTGGTGTTGCTCTGCTACCAGCGAGTGTCCATAGCCCCGGCGGAGTCACCCCGACGTCACAGACCTTGCTCTGCTTCCAGCAAGCATCTATATCCCCAGTAGATATATCTGCATACCCTCTCCTACCTCATGCCCATTTGATATAATTGATTTAATTTTTGGCAGAGATGCTCTGAGTGAGTGGGAGAGGATGACGTTTGTTATTTGCAAGATGAGATGGTTAAAGTGAAAATATTTTAAGTTATGTCTTAATGTACATGTTCTCCTTTCCATATTACCATCTTTCCCTTAGGTTTTACCAGACCACTAGGCGAACGCTTCATCACTTGCCAAGTTTGTTATTTTCAAAGGTTAGATACATAACTCCTTTAAGACAACATCAATTTGCCCAACGTTTCTTGTGTTGCATGTAAGCATGAGTAAGGAACAAATTTTGCTACATCGTATTGATTAAGGTCAACCAATGCTTTGTGAAACTCAACTTTATTGCACAAAAATACTGCACAAAACAAAAATAGAAATAAAGGACTCCGCAATCAGCCTGCCTAACACCTACAAAATAAAATAACATGAAAACACACACATTTTTTTTAACGGATATATTGTTTTAGGGATTTTCCATTCACCGGGAGGGCGTCAAGTTCCCCCCTCGGATTTTTCCCCCGATACACGCCTGCCCCAAGTTTCTCAACTACCTGAAAAGGTCTGAGCCATAGATTCTGATTGAATGTTTTCCCTTTGTTTCATTTTCCCTATCCCATTTCAGAACTAAGTCTCCTAGTTCAAAATTCTTATCTTTGGCCTTATGCTTGTCAAACCACCTTTTAAGTATATGTTGATGAGCGATGAACTTTGATTTTTATTTCTCTCTATATTCTTCCAGCATGAGGAGGGTATCAATCCTTTGTTGAATAACCGATGAGGGTTGTCCTCTAGGTCCCTGAGCAAGCTGAAGATATGGAAGGTATATCCCATTTGGTAGAATGGCTTCTTTTCTGTATACCAGAAAGTATGGGGAGTTCCCTATAGCTTCCTTGGATGTTACTCTATCAGCCCATAAAGAATTATGAATTAAAATATGCCAATTCCTCCGATTGTCTGCAATTGTTTTCTTCAATATCCTCACTAGGTTCTTATTGGTTTATTATGCCACTCCATTCCCTTATGGATAGTAGATTTTAGAGTATATGATTATGATTCCTTTGTCTAGAGAAAAATATGTTAATAGGGTGAAATAAAAGTAAGCGACATTGTCAAAAAAAAGAATGGAAGGCATACCGAACCTTGTGATCAATTGTTGTTCTATGAATTGGATTACCACCTTTTCGTTTACATGAGTCAGAGGGATGGCCTATGCCCATTTGGTGAATTAGTCTGTAGTGGTCAGTATGTATCTATGTTGTTTTGAATAACTTGAGGTAATCTCTCCTATGACATTTAACCCTCATTTCTCAAATGGTATGGATAATGCCACAGGTTGGAGTGGGATAGCTTCTCTCTTTTCCCTCTCTGCGCTAATTTGACAAGTTTTACAGTTTCTAGTGTATGTGTGACTCTCTCTAAACAAAGTAGGACAATAATAGTCTACTCTCAGTATCTTGTGAGCGGTGGTATTCCCTACAAAGTGTCTGCCTGCAAAACCATCATGGATCTCCTTCGGAACCTTGTCTGTGTCTTCATGTTCAAGACATCTCAAAAGTACCCCATCATAATTCACGCGGAAGAGCATTGAATTTATGAGGCGATATTGTGTCGATTTTAGTCTAAGAGCTCTCCTTTCCTTAGGGTTTAGGTTTTTTGGGCAAGTCTCGTGATGCAGGAGATAAGTTAGTTTCCCATACCAAGACTCTTGTCCTAGGGGGACATATAAAGCTTCACTACACCATAACTCCAATTCATTCTCCCACCTGGAGTCTTCATTTACTTGGCCTTGGGATTCAGCGGCCAATTTACATAATCCTTGTCCCTTAACCAGTTTGGCAAGTTTTGTATCTAGATCAAATTCTTGGACAAATTCCATCAAGTTTCCTCTTCTTTCCCCATCTCTTGTTGAGTGAATAGGGATCAGACTGCAGGATGAGGCACACAGAATTTGGTGTGGTTTTTTAGGATGTAAGATATGAAATGTTTTACTGCCTTATACACCGCATAAGATCATTTTTCTATAGAAAGGTAATTTAGTTCATCCCCTTGGAGATTAGTGCTCATAAATGAGATTGGTGCCTCATTGTTGTCATCATCCTTCTGAGTTAATACTGCAGCTAAAGATTGGTCGGAGGAAAAAGTATAGAGGAAAAAATCCTTGCTAAAACTGGGACTTCACAACACTGGAGCTTGAGATATTGTGGTCTTAATATTGCTGAAAGAACTTTTTCGTTCATCATCCCACTTAAATTCAGCATCTTTGTGGATCATTTTTTGTAAGTGTTTGATAGTTTCAGCGAAATCGGGGGTGAACATCCTCACAAAATTGATTTTCCCAAAGAAGGATTGAATAGCCTTTTTGTTGTGGGGTAAGGGAAGATGAGATATCGTCTTAATTCGTTCTGGATCTATGAAAATTCTTGCTTGAGATATAATATGACCTAGTAATTTCCCTTCCTCGATGCCAAATATAGCTTTCTTGGGGTTAAAGATATACCACATTTCCTACACCTTTCGAAAATATGGGTTAGGAGTTGGATGTGATCTTCTCTATTCTTTGAATACACGGTCATGTCGTCCAAATAAACTACTACACACTTGTTGATTAGTCCCCGAAAATCTATGTTGGAAGCAGGCCAAATCAAAAACAAAGGCTATTTTGGGAAGAAAGGCATGCACGAGGAAAGCGACATCTGGAAGGAAGAGAAGCACGCGCGCATGCATGGAATTCCTAACAACGTTAGGGTTAGGGTTTTTGTAATACATTGTAATGGTTGATGAGCTAGAGACATATATATATAGATAC
This sequence comes from Picea glauca, assembly GCA_000966675.3. Lineage (NCBI taxonomy): Eukaryota > Viridiplantae > Streptophyta > Pinopsida > Pinales > Pinaceae > Picea > Picea glauca. The sequence goes on from JZKD02S0013361.1 coordinate 250,290, forward strand.
CTAGGAGGTCTAGAAAAGAAGTAGTTGTCCATTATGAAAGAATACAGAGGTCAGTTTTAGAGAGTCTGAAGAGATGATAGAGGAGTCTTGTTTTGATAACTAGTTGTAATCCTTTTGTCATATGGCCTAATTTTGTAGTTGTTGAGTTGTAGAGGGGCAGAAGGGTAGATATTAATGGTTAGGTCACAGGCTGAGGAGCCTGGTGTGATCTAGTCTGCGTTGTACTATATCTCGACCCGACTGAGGATGAGTCGTAAAGCACATGGCGTTGTAGTTTTGAAATTGCCATAATAGAAGAGATTGAGAGCCAGATCTTTGTGGATGTATCCTAGGGGAGGTGAACCATGGTAAAACTTGTGTTATGTGATTTAATGCTTGCATCTCTTTTACTATTTATGAGTAGATGTTAGCATGATGAATGAATGAGCTAATGAGTTGATTAAATTACATGCATAATTGGGAATGACAGTATATTGCTTTAATAAGTTAAATATAACTCTCAGCACACACTTCTCATATCCCCATTCAATCCTGGGCTGCAAACACTTGAGTATTGTAGTCACCCATTAAGACTATCTCATGTGAGATTGCGCAGTGCACCCTATGTATTGTGTTGCCTTCTGGTTTACCAAGAGGGACGATAGTTTTAGAGGCTTTGTTGGAACACTAGAAGACTTGAACCTGGGTCAATCATGTTAAAGGTATAACTCATAGGAAAACTAAACCAACAAATGGTTATGTTTCCAGTTGGAACAGTATAGGATTAAGTAGATGGGATCTGTTAAATGAGGGTAAGATCTGCGAAAGGCGGGCCAAAAGGAATATTGAATCAGATGACAAAAAGGTGAGAAGAATGTGCCTCTAGAAGGGGATGTTGAGACCGTGGAATCCCACAAAATTTGAGATCGAAAGCTCGTTGAAGACAAAAGAGCTAGATTTTGCGTAGAAATATAAAAAAAAAAACTTTAGAATAACACTGCACAAATACCTTGAGAAGTATGTGTTTACTAATCTGCATGAAGTATTTTTCTCTGATTTTCCACACTTATTACATGAGTGGATATTGAGGTTGAAGGATAACCACGCAACAAACTGGATCCGATAGTTAGAGTGGACCTTAGTTCAGATTGAGAAGTTACAACAGGTGAATAACAAATTCACCTGCACAGTAGATTTTTGGCTCGATAGTATTGTAGCAGGCTTTATAACAGAATTTGCAGTAGATACCATGAAGTCGTACAGCGCAGTAGAGCAAGAGTTTCTACAAGAGACTCAAGGAAGGTATATTAGATTATTATATACTTATATTAAAATATTGCTCTATAACAAAGGTGTAATGAGAATGGAGTCAAATAGCTAAACTTCCCTACGTGCATGGGGGAAGGGGGGAAGCATTGACAGACATAGGAGAAATGGAAGGAGAAGTGGATAAAGGAAAGAAGGAAGAAGCCTTGGACCCAATCATGATAAATGATGACCAGATCAAGCGAATCATGGCGACAACTGGAAAGACGCACAGTGGAGTACCCTACCAATACAAGGTGAACACCAAGAAGAGAGTCGTATCCATGAGGGAAGGCTTGGAAAGTGATGAAGAAGAGGTAGAGGATCTCCAGGTTGTGGAGAATATTGAGGAAATACTACATGCAAGATACGAGAGGAAGACAAGAGGTCTAAGAGAAGGAAGAGAAGGTAGAAATCCTATCCATATTAATGTCAGTGTGGAACCCATAAACCCATGTGCAACTAACACACAAAAAGGAAAACCATCATTTAGACAACCGAATTTCGGGCAAAGGAAGACAACAGGAAGTACATCTACACAAGGTACAACAACTGGGGGATCCATTTCAGGAAGCATTAGCCAAGTATCTGCACCATGCGGAGTTAGTAGTTCATCATTTAGGAAGGAATGACATGATCCCACCATCAGGTTACCAGAATTCAAAGGAGAAGTGTCAGAGAACCCGTAGAAGCACTTGTTTATCTATGAGAATATCTGGGAAGCCAAACATGTCATAGAGGAGGACACTAAACTTTCACAGCTAGAGATTACACTAAAGGATCATGCATTGGATTGGTATATGAGTTTAGCCACAAACAATCCACCAGGGACAACTAGAAAAATTGCGGACATCAAAAAATTGTTGATAAATAAGTTTCAGAAACCAAGCTCAGAGGACTAGTACATGAACGAGATGATAGAAATTAGACATAAACTAGGAGAATCTGTATGGGAGATTGAATAGAGATTCAAGCAACTGAAAGGAAATTTGAAATATCTCATTATAGATATGCAACACAGACACATGTTCGTCAGTTCATTATTGCCACACTTAAAATATCCACTACAACAACAGAAGTTTCAGACATAGGCAGAGGCTCTACAGGCAGCCCTGCAACTGGAAGAAAACCAATATCAGAACACAAATCCAGTCATCGAAGAGCTAAAGGAGGATTTGAATAACTTAACATTCCAGCTAAACTAGAACAAAAGTAAGGACAAACAGGAAGTTGTTTGGTGTACTACATGCAGGACAAAAGGACACCATAACAACGAATTCCCAACATGTGTGCAATATATGGCAACGGGAATGCCAAATCCGTTACCAACAGGAGGAATATGGTGCGAAATTTGTAAGAAACATGGTCATGACCCATATCACTTCCCAATGATATAGAAATACCAGACAATCCCAAAGAATTCATATTGGAACTTTTGCAAGTCAGTGGACCATGATGACAAAGACTGTAGAACTATGATATTGATGAGAGAGAGGACATCAGATGCATATAGGGTGTAGGAAGAAATGATGACCGAGCAAGCCGCACCTCAGTTTAACCAAGTACTAGCCCCATACAACACTGCATAGCCACAGTATAATACTGTGCAGCAACCATATAATACAATGCAGCCATATTACAACACAGTGCAACCTTAGTATAATACCATGTAGCACAATCAGGCACCTCAATATAACACACTGCGAGTGGATAGAGTTGGCTACAGAGGTGGAGGACGAGCAAGAGGAGGCTTTGGAAGAGGTATAACACCAAGGGTATGTCACAACTTCCAAAAACTAGGACACTATGCAAGAGAATGTCCACTTCCACCAGCGACTTGTATGTATTGTCGTGCATCAGATCATGACACGGAAGAATGTCCCACATTATTAGGGAAGATCTAGGAAAAGAGGAATCAGAAAATCCAGAATGTTCAATGGATTTCAGTGGAAGTGAGGGACAACAGAAGAAACATCAACATAGTTACGCGTGGAGGAGCTAAAAAAAGGTAATTACGCAGTACGACAAGAGCCAGTACAACATCAATGGGTGAAGAAGAACATTGAACCAAGGAAGTAGTTCGATGCGCAGAATGAGAAGGAGATATTTAAGCAAGACAGACAAGAATTTATAAATCCTGACAGTGCGTCAACATCAACCGCGCAGCATAGCAACGGAGTGCCAGAGTACGAGATGCCTCCATCGTTGAATCATACCAAAGAAATGCAGCCTCTGGGACAAGTAAGCACAATCAAAGGCTTTTTTCAATCATGCATAAAATTACTAAACGATCCATCCTCTGTCAAAATATTGTAAAGTATGTTAGAAAGATGTAGCATAGAGACAGAAGGAAAACAAGAAAAAAAATAGTCAATCACCTACATACCAAGAGAAGAACAAGTAGGGAGTTCAACTAAATTTAAACATCAAAGATTTCAACATCGGAGATATCATACTTGATCTAGGATCTGAAGTCAATGTCTTACCCAAAAATATATGCCAATGTATGGGAGAGCCCACATTAAGATATTCACCCGTTCAGCTGAAACTAGCAAACCAACATAGAGTTCTACCAATTGGGAGACTGAAAGGAGTGGCATTAGACCTGGATAGATTGAACACTAAAGCAGACTTCGAAGTGATTGAGATAGTGGATGGCACAACACCATATCCATCATTTCTCGACTTAGATTGAGCGTTGGATAACCAGACCATAATTAATTTAAAGACACGAAAAATGACATTTGAGTAAGGAGAATATAGGTTCATTGCGCCATTAGACCCATCAGAAGGGGAGAGGTTTGTAGAATCTACTTACCTAGACTTGTATGAAATCATCCAGTTGTACAAGACAACTGCACAAGATGAGGATTACGTGAACCCAACTTCATATGGGATACTCGGTTGGTGGAGCATTACCTCATGTGCATCAGACTCAGATACAGGTTTAGAGAACTAACAACAGAGACTACACGAAGTTTCCACAAGAATATGCGTAATGATAGACTGCTCAGTAAGATGGGTAGGTACAGAGATAAGGGAACCACCCAATTTCCATGGGGTAAACGATCTAGAAGCATTCTTGACACATTACAAATATGAAGTATTAGAAAACCAGAGACTCTCAGCACTCGATATAGCACTCAAGACCACACCTGCAAGATGGTGGGGCGCACACAAGGAAACAATCAAGGATTGGTACCAATGCAAGTGGTTACTGGGCATAAGGTTTGGCGTAGAACATAAAAGAAACTAGCAGCAGAAGTACGATGGACAGGGGGCACCAGCAGAACACTTGGAGAAGTGCAGAGCGTTGTGGAAAATGACACCCCCAGAGGAATGGCCTCATCATTTTGTACATACCTTGGAGAGCATACCAGCAAACTGGTATACAGACCAGGAACTATGCAGAGGAACTATGAGCTAGCCAGTACTACAATAGAACTTTACAGTCACTTTCTCATTCGAGCATGAGAACCCAAACATAGATGCAATAGTTAAACAAATAAGAGGGGTAATATTCATTTAGGAACCAGAAGTCGAAATCATAATAGAGGAACAACAGTGGAACAGACAGATAGTGAAAGAATTATTCTCATGCTACCATGTGCAGGAAGAAGTACCAGAGGAAGATGACCTTCACAATATTCAAATCGAGGAAGTGGAAAGCGAAAGAGAATTGGAAGGTCCACCTCTAGAATCAAAAGTAATTGTTGCATTGATCAAGGTGAAGAAAGTAAACATTGGGAAAGTTGAGAATCCCAAAATGGCTAGCATTGGGGACTACTGGGATGACCAAACAGTAGAAAGCATAAAAGAGTTTTTGCGTGAGTACAATGACCTGTTCCCCACAACGTTTACATAAATTAAGGTCATAGCGGGAGAGCTAGGTGAAATGAAAATACCACTCAAAGCTGAGGCAAGATCGAACAGAAAATAACCATATAGACTAAATCTGATATATAAGCAAAAATTAAAAGTTGATATCGATAGGATGCTTGAAGCTAGCATCATAGAACCTATAGAAGAATCAGAATGAATAAGTTTGATGGTAGCTCAGGAGAAAAAACAAGGAGGGATAATAATATGCGTCGACTTGAGGAAGTTGAATGATGCATGCCTACATGACTCGTTCCCTACACCCTTCACGGATGAAGTGTTGAAGAACATAGGAGGATAGGAAGTTTATTTGTTCACTGATGGATTTTTAGGATACCATCATATCAAGATAGCATTAGAAGATAGATACAAGACCACTTTTTCTATGGATGGGGATCCTACCAGTACATGGTCATGTCGTTCGGAAAGGAATGCATGAGTAATATTTTCCAGAGTAGTCATAGCTGCATTTAAGGAATTTATCCACTAGTTTCTAGAGGTATACTTGGACGATTGGACAGTCTATAGTCTATTGAAATACTATGTAGAATTCTTGTGGTTGATGTTCGAAATATGCAGGTAGTGCCAGATATCATTAAACATCAAGAATTGCATCTTTGAAACATCGTTTGGGATACTATTGGGCCATATAGTATGCAAGCAAGGTTTACTAGTAAGGTTACTACTTTTTAAGCCCTAAATAATGGCTCATTACCCCTTAATTGGGGCATATTACATTAGTAAATTTATTTTATTTATGTCGGCTTTATTCCATTAGTTGTAATTATACATCCTAGTCTCCTATATATACCAAGGAGACATTTTCATTTGGAATCATCTTGTAATTGTACATTTATATGGGCATAAGGAGGTTTCCTCCTCTAAGAGGCTTATTATCTTAATTTATCTCTTTTTCAAGGCGTTGAGTACTTATTCTGAGGTTTTTCTATGCCATATTGATATTTGGTTCTTAACATATGGTATCAGAGCTCAAGGTCTTGGGATTTCACTGCTACATCTGAGACAACTTGGAATTTTCACTATAACTTTTTTTCTACAACGTTTCAGAAGGAAAGTATTTGAGGATATTTAGTATATGGATCAAGGTACGTTGGGTTAAAATTTCATCTTCTGAGGCCTTATACTTTCAGAGATACAGCCTATGCAAGATAGGGTTCTGGAATCATCTTGAACTGAGTCATTGCGGAATTTTCGCTATAAAATCTTTTCTGTAACGTTTCATACCCTAAAATATGGAGGCTATTCATAGATATTAGTAAGATATCTTTGGTAAAAATTTCATCTTATGAATCATCTTACATTTGTAGATACACCCTGTGGAAGATAGGGTATTGGACTAGTCATATTGACTAGTCTCAAGAAGGTGTTCCAGTTAAAACAATGATAACTTCTTCCTAGAGTACCCAAATTGAGTGAGACTAGTTGCATTGGATAGTGGACAATCTATGGTATTTCTGGTACGAGTTTTAGAATTTTATATCAATCATTTTGTGTGGGGAACGCTATACAAGTGAGATCTCCTGGAAAAGAAAAAAATCAGCAAGTTGTGGCGAAGTTACCATAAATTCCACTTGGCACATCCAATTTTGATCAAACTTTGGCATTGCAGAGAAGAAATGTCAGAGAACTACAAAAAAGAAAGTTTCATACCCAAAAAGTCCAAAACTTTGTAGATACAACAGAATAAAGATTGTCTAGTAGAACCACCTCAAAATCAAGGTTCAAAACTGATACTTGGCCAATATGCCACCCAAAAAGGGAAATTCTACACCAAATAAGCCTCCAAAAATTCCTACTTGGACTCTTAATGAAGGTGAAGAAATGCGTAGGGACATAAATGAATTACAAAAGAAAACAGTGACAAAAGATGAACTACAAGGGATGATGGATTCAACTGAAGATAAATTGGAGGCAATAATGGATACTAAGATGGATGGTTTAAAAAGAGAGATCATGGAAGGAATGAAAAATTTCCTAATAGAGAGGACACCTGAAAGTGAAAATATGTCCCATGAAATTCATGATGAGGACACAAGGAAGATGAATCAAGAATGAAGAAACTCCAACTTTGGGTTGAAGACCAACCATGTTGCTAAGATCGATATGAGGAAGTTTGATGGCAAGGATCCAATCACATGGATACTTCATATGGAGCAATTCTTTGATCTACATAATGTGCCACATACACAAAAGGTATAGATTGCTTCTTTATATTTAGAACCCAATCAATTTGTATGGTATCAATGGCTTTGTTTTCGTAAACCACTCCTCACTTGAACAATATTCACGGAAGAAATGATAGCACACTATGAGGATACAAGGAGCAATACCTTCTTTAGCCAATTGATAAATCTCAAGAAAAAGGGTTCAGTTACAGAGCACATTGAGAACTTCCAAAGATTGAATATAAAGGTAACAGATATTCCAGATGAGCACTTGATTGATGTATTCATAGGAACTTTAAAGGATAACATTCAACATGAGGTTTGGCTTTGGGAACCCAAATCATTAGAGAATGGATTTAGGGTGGCAAGAAATGTTGGAAGTAAAAATATGGCTATGGCTACTAGAAGGACCAATCATAATAGCTATAGAGAGAATAATGCTCCTTCTTCTAAAACACCTCAACAATTGGAGGAAAGAAAAGAAAAAGGTTTGTGATTTAATTATGACAGCAAGTACAGTAAGGTACATAAGTGTGGTGAGAATAAATTATTCTACATAGATTATAAAGAGGAAGAAGAACAAGAACAAGAACCATCTCAAGATGAAAACGTAGAAGCAATTTCATCTGAAGAGTTGACTCCCACGATATCGTGTAATGCATTGGTTGGAATTAGCACTCC
>JZKD02S0013361.1:270899-308976 GCA_000966675.3 Picea glauca
TTCACGAGTACACCCAGTTTTCCATGTTTCATGCTTAAATAAGGTTATAGGTGACAAGATCCCAGTTCAAACTATATTGCCAGAACTTGACGAGGAATGAAAAATCATATTGGAGCCTGAAGCCATCACTGACACACGAATTCGCCAGCTGAGGAATATATCCATTTCAGAGTATCTCATTAAATAGAGGAAACTATCGGCTGAAGATTCCACTTGGGAAGATGATTCTTTTATACAGAAGCATCCAGAGTTACTCAAGCGTTGTGGAAAACACTTGTCTCAAGGGGAGGGGCATGTTAATCCCTAAATAATGGCTCATTACCCCTTAATTGGGGCATATTACATTAGTAATGTTATTTTATTTATGTCGGATTTAGTCCATTAGTTGTAATTATACCTCCTAGTCTTCTATATATACCAAGGAGACATTTTCATTTGGAATCATCTTGTAATTGTACATTTATGTGGGCATAAGGAGGTTGACCCTCGAAGAGGCTTATTATCTGAATTTCTCTCTTTTTCAAGGTGTTGAGTACTTATTCTGAGGTTTTTCTATGCTATATTGATATTTGGTTTTTAACACTACTGTTTCAAGAATTTGATTTTGAAGTAATAGTCAAGCCAGGGAAGTTGAACGTAGTACCTGACCACCTATCAAGGGTCGCGAATGGAGAGGAACCTAAAAATTTAGAGGACAAATTTCCGGACACACAGTTATTTTCACTTCAGATCGTCGATGAATACTTTGCAGACATCATCCAGTACTTGAATACAGGGACTGGACCATAGGAATATAACACCATGTAGAAGAAAAACCTAGTAGTTCGGCTTGCAGACTATTAGTTGATTGCAGGACACTTATACAAAATGGGCGTAGACAGCATCTTGTGAAGATATGTGCTAGAACATGAAATACCAAGGATTTTAGCAAAAGCCGATGAAGGAATAGAAGGAGGACACTACACAGGAAAAAGCTACCATGCAGAAGGTATTGCATGCGGGACTATGGTGGTCGACCATTCACAGAAACTCGAAAGAGTACTGCTATCTATGCGATGTATGTCAGAGAGGTTGTAAACCAAATATAAGGTATGAGATGCCCCTGCAACCAAAGGTAACGTTGCAAGTATTCGAAAAATGGGCAATAGATTTTATGGGACCAATTAACCCACCCTCCAAGAGAACACGAGCAAGGTACATTATCATCGCGACAGAATACATAACAAGATGGGAAGAAGCATCACAGTCAAATATTGTAGCGCATAAACAACAATACACTTTCTATTTGAGCAAGTGATTGCTATATTTGGTTGCCCAAGAATTTTGATGAGCAACCAAGGCACTCACTTCATTAATAGCACTATTAAGGCCATGACTAAAGAAATTGAAGTCCATCACCAAAAGAGTACACCATATCATCCATAAGCAAATGGAACAATAGAAGCCTTTAACAAAATCCTTGAAAATGCACTGACAAAGATCTGTAATGTCAACAAGGATGATTGGGACCTAAAAATACCAGCAGTATTGTGGGAATAAAGGACCACGTGCAAGAAGTTGACAGGACACACGTCATTCAGATTGGTATATGGACAAGAAGTAGTGGTTCCATCAGAATGTTTGGTACCCAGTTTGTGCGTAGCAGCAATTATGAACATGATAGAATGAGGCGCAGTACAAGACAAGCTGAATCAATTGATGATCATGGAGGAAGATAGGATCCTAGAAGGTTTCCACCAACAAGTTCATAAAGAAAGGGACAAAGATTAGCATGACAAACATATCAATAGGAAAACTTCTAAGGAAGAAGACTTAGTGTTGATTTATGTAATTAAATCCATTCAGCATCCAAGAAAACTCAGAATGCACTGGTTAGGACCATATGAAGTAAAAATTGTCACATATGGGGGAGTTGTACAGTTGAAGGACTTGGAAAGAATAGAAATCTGAGGGATAATCAATGGGAGCCGACTGAAGTTGTGCAAGGATAGTCGACCACCCGCAACTTGAAAGACACCGTGAAGTCAAAAATGGCATAGCTCGTCGAAACTAGAAGGATCACGCCTCGGAAGTCAAATGAGCATGCACACTCGAGCCTGATGGAGACAAGGCCAACGGTCATTTCAAAACGAAAACAAGTGGTAAAGGTGGATACGGAAAAAGAAGCACCAATTGACGGTGACTATCGGAATTAAATTCCAGAAACAACTGACGGGGCACCACATTAATTGCGCCAACTGGAGACGGTGAGGGAAATTAATGGCAAGTACGAAGGAATCGACGGTTCATTTAATCCATAATAATGGTAACATATTCGACAAGCTTCACATGATGCCAATACAAAACAAGGACGTGGGAGTGGAAAGGTTATTGCGAAATTGGAAAAGGCATAGAGCGATAAAGCATACGAAGCAGAGAGTGAAGTTTGCAGAAGTTGCAGAGGATACTGAGCTCGGTGAACGACAATTTTTTACCACCATGGAACCACCTAAACAAGGAGAACCAAACCATACTGCCAGACAACCCCGAGATAGGACCATAGCACAATCACAACCACAAGGAAGTGAACATCAACCATCTCAGCTACCAGAAGTCATCAATGTGGACGAAATCCCATTGTCGAATACAACAATGGAAAGCCCCACACCCATCAAGGAAGAAACCAAGTAGACAACACATGCAGGCATGGACATCGATAGGCCAAAAGAGGGGAAACACCAACAAAATGAAGATGCAGGGAACCTAGGGCAACCAAAAAATCCTATAGCAACCCCAAGAGTCAATGGGATGGCTCCAAACTAGGAAGAAACGGTCGCGCTAGAAGAATCACAAACAAACGTGTCAGAATAGCCACAGGAGGGAGCAGTAGAAGATGTCATTGGTCGACTAGAGTAGTATGTCAAAGAACAAACAATGGAGGTTGGAACCTCAAGTCAACCACCATAGAAAAAGGACAAGCAAATGGTACCTAGGTCACTACGTAGACAACCCGCTGCAAAAATTATTTTGTCGCACATATCGGAAGGGGTACGTGTATCAACAAATTTGTTAGTTTATATAGAGAAATTGAGGTACTCATACCACGATGTAACTGACACAGAGAAGTTCCCAGAGTTCGTTAAGTGAGTCTACCTACTGACTTTGGGTATAGGACCCTTTGGGGAACCAATCTATCAACCAGTCTAGTGGGCAGCAGGATTGGCCAAAACTGGAATTCTAGGTCTGTTGGACCTACCACACTTTGGAAGAGGCCAGTATGCAAACAAATGCATCGGGCAGTTGATGGCGATCACACATGGTAGAGATCTATGGCTGGAACAATGTCTCAATAGACGTAGAGCTCATCGCACACATCACAAGGCATGGATCTCGCATAGTTCCTCGAGGGAAAAACAAAGGAGAAAGTGTTGGTCGAGGAAATGAAGAATAAATACAGCACTAAAAGGGGGTCGCGCGGAATCATTATCAAGTGTATTAGTGACATCGCGATAAGAATGGCCACAAAAATTATGGCATGAAAGTTGTTTAGGAAATGTTGCAAGGAAGAAGTCTCGGCTGGGGTTGTCACAACTGCAACATAGTGTGTCGAGGGCATCACACTCAGTTGGGACCCTTATTTGTTGAATCTGTTCCTAGACGACTGCAAGGATGCGTGGGGTCTGGGGACATAATTTCATTATTCATGGCTACTCATCCTGATAGCCATTATGGGATGGAAGGAGCCAAAGTACTCTATTTTTTTCCACGAGACCCAAACCCTGCCATGGATCACGATACTTATCTCTTGGAGTCACTTCAGATGCCAAGAACAGGTGAGCGAATGCATCTATATTTGAGGGATATCTTTGCGACCTACACTTGGAGGATAACACCAAAATTTGTTGCACACAATTAGGGAACAACCAACTTCAAAGCCACTAGACATATGATGTGGATCCAGGCACGTAAGGACCTCAACAATCAATGGCTAAAACTGTGTTATTGCATCATGGAGGGGGACATACAAATGGCCATCAAGGATTGGGAAGACGAATGGAGGATTCCAATCCTTACTGGAGAAATACCCGCAAAGATAGAGGACGAGGAGGTAAGATAGTAACACAAAAATGCTCAGGAGGTAGGGAAGGAACATACACAGGCCGAGGAAGTAGCATTTCCCAAGAAACCAAGGACAGGTCAGAACAAGCCACAACAGAAGAAAGGGGCGACATCCAAGACAGGAGTCCATATGGGGAAGAAGAACAACACATAGGTGCCCCAAGTACAATAGAAACAGGTTGAGGCAGCACAAGGAACTACATCAAGTGCTACTCCATTAGATCCAACCCAGACTAAGCGTCCAACCACCCAGATGAGGGGTGCACGCAAGAAAACGAAGGCACATAAAACACCTCCATAATACACAATCACATAGAAGGATGTAGACATGGTGGCCCAAATGGTCTAGGATCTCACATTCAAGGATTTTGAGAATGATGTGTCCTAAAGGGACGGAATTTAAGAAGAGTTGGCATACATGTGACAGCTCCTCAAGCAAATCGAGGAAGCGCAGGCAGCCGACAACAGCATAGAAACAGGCCCGTCAGCATCACAGATAGGAGGAGAACCTAGAGCAAGCGAGTAGGATACAATCCAGATGACAACACAACCGAGTTCAATGTTTCATGTCACACCCAACATGTTGCACATGGAAACAATCATGGGGTAGACACCCCTAAAAGACTTGGCTCAACTACAATTGGTATTTCCGTGGATACCAACCAAGGCCTTGTATAAAATACAGGTCAACATTACATAGGAGGTATAGTCTCGCGCAAGCACAGAGACAACGGAAGTGTATCATACAAAGGATGATTGGGATAGGTTGGAATTGGTACTTGAGTAGGCCAAGATTGAGACCAAGTATGAGAAGGAACGCATGAATGGACTGGAGAAGAAAGTGGTCGTAGCCTACGAGAAGATCCCAAAGAATGCGCAGACAGTCGAACTCACGGCGACATAGAATATTGATCATATTGTGCAGACAATCGATCAATACCAAAGGGATATCGAGAATCTTTGGGATCATCTCACACCTACCACTCCACCGGAGGTGATGGAGAAAAGTAAACAGGAGGCAACAATGCAGATACAAGAGATAGAATGATAGGTACACACGGTGGATGACTTGTTTGAGAAAGCATCGCAGCTCTGGACGAAGCTGGAAGAGGATTAACAGGTCCAGCAGTGGGACCAGGAAGGAGAAAGGACAAGCACAACTATCCAGGACCTCAAGCAGAGGTAGAAGACAATGCCAATCACGGAGCGTGTCAAAGGGTCGCAAGACATGAAGAAACTACAGGCAGAACTCATAACTGCACAGACACGGAGAAAGGAGCGCCAGGCTCAGATGGAACAACTCCAGGAGCAAGCAGTAGAGGTCATTTCATAGGCAGAGGAATCCAAAACATACATGGCACAAACCCAGACAAAATGTGCAAGGATGGTCAACGACGATATTGCAGTGCATATATTGGACACAGTCAAGGAAAAGACCGTGCAGGCCCAAACACAAGCAACAAAGCTCATGGAGAAGTTCCAAACGATCACAAGGGAGATTGATGAAGCACACAGGGTTTAGGTGGCTCAGGATGAGCCACATGTCAGTGTTGGGGGCCTGTTGGAAGCAGGCCAAATCAAAAAGAAAATATATTTTGGGAAGAAAGGCATGCACGAGGAAAGCGACAGCTGGAAGGAAGAGAAGCACACGCACATGCATGGAAGACCTAACGACGTTAGGTTTAGGGTTTTTGTAATACATTGTAATGGTTGATGAGCCAGAGATGTATATATACAAATACCTAGGAGGTCTAGAAAATCAGTAGTTGTCCATTATAAAAGAATATAGAGGTCGTTTTTAGAGAGACTGAAGAGACGACGGAGGAGTCCTGTTTTGATAACTAGTTGTAATCCTTCTGTCATACAACCTAATTTTGTAGTTGTTGAGTTGTAGAGGGATAGAAGGGTAGATCTCAAGGGTTAGATTACATTTGAGGAACCTCGTGTGATCTAGTCCACCTCATACTAGATCTTGACCCAACTGAGGATGAGTCGTAAAGCGCACAGTGTTGTAGTTTTGGAACTAGCATAATAGAAGAGCTTGAGAGCCAGATATTTCTGGACGTAGCCCAGAGGGGGTGAACCATGGTAAAACCCATGTTATGAGATTGAATGCTTGTGTCTCTTTTACTGTTTATGAGTAGATGTTAGCAAGATGAATGAACGATCTAATGATTTGATTACATTACATGCATAATTGGGAATGACATTATAATTCTTTAATAAGTTAAATAGAACTCTCAACGCACACTTCTCATATCCCCATTCAATCCTGGACTGCAAACACTTGAGTATTGCAGCCACCCATTAAGACTATCTCGGGTGACACTGCACAGTGCACCCTGTGTACTGCATTGCCTTCTGGTTTACCAGGAGGGTCGATAATTTTATAGGCTTTGTTGGAACCCTAGCATAATTGAACCTAGGTCAATCATCTTAAAGGTATAACTCAGAGGAAAAATAAACCAACAAGCTACGTCCATGGCCCTTTGGAAGGTTTCCCCTACATTGATTAACCCAAAGGGCATGCATTTATAAGCAAATGTTCCCCACTTGGTTCGGAAGGTATTTTTCAATCGGTCTTCCTCTGAAACTAGAACTTGGTTGTAACCTGAAAAATCATCCAACAGGGAGAAAATCTCAGAACCAGACATGGTTTGGAAGAGTTGCTCCATCGGTGAGACTGGGTGGTTGCCATTTCCTAATGCTTTTTTGAGGTTTTTGAAATCCACACACAGGCGGATCTCCCCAGACTTTTTCATGACAGGAACCAAATTTTCTACCCAGGCAGAGTGTCTAACCTAAAAGAAAATTTTAGCATCTAGTAATTTCTTCAACTCCTGACACATGAGTGGTTCCAGAGATGGGTGGTACTTCTAGAGCTTCTATTGGAAGGGTTTTAATCCGGGTTTTAACGGGATTGTGTGTTGAATGATACAAGTATCATACATTTTTATATCTCAGTAGGACCATCCAAAAACATCTTTATATTCTCAAAAGTTTGAGATAGGCTTTCCTTTCTTCTTTAGACATTGCATTGCCTAGATTTATATTTTTAGGGTTTTCCGGGGTTCCTAGGTTTACAGTCTTGTACATGGGATAGGATCTCCATGTCTTTGTGTTTATTAACCCTTTAAATATTTCCTTTAATTCAAAGAGGTTCTCCATATTGGCTACCCCTTTTGGTATCGTGTGAAACCTTGGTTTGTCAGTAGAGTGGTCTATTTCACCTCATTGTTCATGGGGATCGGTTTCTACTAGTTGCTCTTGGAATACTTCATCGTCAATAGCCAGGTCTTTAAAAATTTTCTGATTGGTTAAGAAGTTTATGATCTGTTCATCTCCTTAAAATACCTTCCAATTAGAAATATTGTAGGGCACCGATGGTTTGTAGAGAAGCTCCACAGTGAACCGGGAGGATTCATACTCTTCTAAAGGGGATAGCCTCGATGCAGCAATGTCCAGGGACTCAACAAGAGTATTCTTTGTTATGGGGATTGTTGTAATGTTGAAGGCTTCAAAATGTTCTATTAGCATGTGCACTTCATGTGGATAATTCCTCAGGTGGGGAGAGTTGCAATGTATCATATTTTGTACTTGCCTAATGATAATTTCAAAGTCTTTGAAAACCTTTAGTTCTTTAATGTTTAAGTCTATGGATTTATTTATCCCTTGCACTAAAGATTCATACTTGATAGTGTTATTAGTGCATTTGAATTCTAGTCTTCGGGATAGGAAATTTTGTTTCCCCTTCGGATAAATGAGGATACATCCCACTCTTGACCCCTCCTAAGACTTAGACCCATCAAAGTACAAGGTCCAAAATTATGAGCGAAAATCATCAGCTTCTCCATGCCTACTAACTTCCTCCTCTCCCCTTATTTTTTCTGGGGTTTCTAACAGAGGTTATTGACGAGAGAGGGTTTCTTCCACCGCTATCAGTAAATTTACTTGAAAAATCATTTTGGAGATCTGAGTAAGAGGTACATCAGATGAGAGGGGGGAGAAATTTCCGAAATCATAATCACAGGAGTAGTTTCCTAGCACGGGGAAATCTATCGATGAGGGTTTGTTGAAGGCCTCCAATTCGGTGACAGTATGTTTGAGATACCTTTCCTTATCGATCCTAATCATGTTTGTGTGTCCCTTTAATGGAAAACAAAGGTGAGCCTAGTATGTGCTAAAGTATCCATTCAACTTTTCGGACCAATCTCAACTAAGTAGTCGTCCATAAGCTTCTGGTATATATATTACAATTATGTCGATTACTTGAACAAATTTCTGGTGTGTAGCCATTCTAATCATGACATCCTTGAGTTCTCCAATAGCTTTCACCTGGGTTCTGTCCAATTGTATCACATGTTTATCACTTTTGAGAGGGACTGCGTTTAATTTCTTACAGATAGATAATGGCATAACATTAGAGGATTCCCTTGAGTCAACTAAACAATTATGGAGGTTTATGTTGAAGACTACAAACATTAAAAGAAACGATGGGACAAAAGGCTTTCCTTTTTTATCTATAGAGCAAGCGTTCACATTTGGTTTATTTTTTAGATCTATGGGGGCTAGATTTTCCCCTTAGTCAGTGATTTTTATAGGAGTTTCTACTGACTTCAAGGCTTGTAACAGAAAGTCCTTTTGTTGGGGAATTCTACACATGTCCATGACCGATACATTTGCCTTTAATCTTTTTAAATATTCTACTATGTTGTAATCTAGCTTGGGTGATTCTTGTGTATGGATGTTTATAAGATTTCTTTGGGAGACAAAAGGTGCTTTCGAGTGATCGGATGTTTGTTTTCCTCTTGAATTTTGGGCGATGGTAAGGTCATTTGAGACAAGTTGACCCATACTTCGCGTTTGAACAGCCAAAACCTCAGCGGGTGGTTCCTAAGCCTCAAATAGATCATCAGAAGGCATTGGTAAGTTAGGATCCCACAGAAGCATGGTTGTTTCTTCTGGCGGGTCAACTTCTTTCTGATCATAAATATTTATCGTTAATCCACTTGATTGTTCGGTAAGGGAAACTTCATCTAGGAACCGATTGGCCATCAAATTCATGGCATGCACCCATTATGGGCAGTCTCTTTCAGAATGTTTCTCTTGATGATAAGTACAAAAAGAGTTGGATGCTACATTGCCCAGGTGGATGTTTAAGTTGGTTGGGGGAGGTTCAATTGCTTTGAATGATGGGTTTCTTTTAAAAAATGGTTTATAGGGCCTTTGGATTTGGTTTATTTCCCTTGCACTTCTTTTCATGTCTACGATTTCATTTTACAACTTCTTTATCATCCGTTGTAGGTCTTCTATGTCTCCACTTCCCTTTTCATGACCTTTTTATGTTTTTTTCACTGGGGGTTTATTCAACAAGAGTCCTCTCCTAGGTGGAGGTTGAGCTTCCTTCTTAACTAGTGAGACCTGGCCCTCTTTATACCCCTTCATCTAGAATTCAATTGTTTTGGCTTCCTCAAAATTTCCAGCTAGAGTATGCTTGGTAGCCCTTTTTACAAACATGGAAATAGAAGAAAGGAGAGCATTAGCATATACCTCAATTTACAACTCCTTACTGGGTTTAGCTTCAGGTTGAAATTTTTTCATGATAGTGGTAAATCGTTGATTGAAGTCTTTAACTTTTTCTTTTGAACTCATAGTGGCGGTGAACAATTCGGCCATTAAAGCTCCTGTAGTGGTTTCTTCTGCAAACTTGTCTAAAAAATCTTTTTGAAACTTCGTCCAACTAGTTATGGGCCCTACAAGCAAGTTAAAATACCATGTGGAGGCTCAATTCTCAAAGGTATAGGGGAAAATATTTCATACTATGTCTTCATGTTGGACATTCGTCAGTCTAATAGCTATTCTGAACTTTTTAATATGGTCTTAAGGCAATCCTAAGGTTTCGAGGTCAAATTTAGGGAGTAACTTTTATGGATGTCAGGGGAGGTTATGTACTCATCTGGGGATTGCCAGAGCATCTCTGGCCAACCAAGGTTGATTATTATGAGGTGGGTTTCCCCTTTCTTCATTATGATCATTGTTATCCTCCATGTCGTCTAACTACGAAGCTGAGCAATCTGAGTTAAACCCTTCCTCGTCAGATCCAAAATCGTTGGTCTCAGAGTTGTTAACAACTGGTATTTCGGGGATTAGATTAAAGGGGTGTTCGATCTTGGTGAGGGAGAAATCTATCAGGTCTTCTATTGTGTGAACAAAAACCTGGTCGGGGGTGTCAACCACCATTCTGCTTACTTTTTTCTACGAGGAAGTAATGGAGCTAAGAGTAATGATCCAATTTGTTGGGCATAATCTCTTGTGATTATTCTGAATTGGTTCAACTCCTCATGGGGAAGAGTGTAAGGTATCTCAGGGAATGAATGTTCTTCCTCTTGTTGGGGTGAGTTACTCGTTTCAGGAGTACTCATTGTATGTGGGTTTTCTTGAGAATGACTAGCCATGCATGTGGGTTGTTTTGAATCTATAGGTTGTGTGAAATATTATATCAGAAATATTGTTAGCCATTCATTCAA
Organism: Picea glauca; assembly: GCA_000966675.3. Classification (NCBI taxonomy): domain Eukaryota; kingdom Viridiplantae; phylum Streptophyta; class Pinopsida; order Pinales; family Pinaceae; genus Picea; species Picea glauca. The sequence goes on from JZKD02S0013361.1 coordinate 281,525, forward strand.
TAGGCCCTCCTTCTAGCGCCAATTATGTTGAGGGGTCCTAAATACCTTTGGCTCAATAGAAGGAACCAAACCTGCCATTGAGACCCAATTAGAGTCTGCAATGTTTTATAATGGAATTTTTCTCTAGATCTTTCGATACGGCCAAATAATCAATGGGATTTACACAATGATTGACATGATATCTTCTTGTGAAAGTTCCTCCTTCAGTTTAAATGTTCTCTTTTTGTATTTTCTTTTATTAGATGGGTCTGATAAAAAGAAGTGTGTTGGTATAAACCAGTTGGTAAAAAGGGGAATCTTAACTACTGAATAAGGCTAAGCTTGGGATAACCCTTGTGCTCAAGCATGCAGACAAATATTTTCAAACCTGTGACAAGCCTAGTACTAATACATTAACTTGTTGGTATTTCAATTATTGACTGAGATACGATTATCAAAAGAAAACATACATGCAATAAAATGATGGCAAGAAAAATAGTTTCCTTAGCTCTAGCATTATTCACACATTAACACAACGATTTGCTTTCATCATTAGAGACAAGAACTACAAAAAATATTGAAACAGCTAACTTATCAATAGATTCAGAAACTCTTACTCATTACAACATCCATTCATGAAATAAAGTCGGAAGTAATTCCTCCTCAAATCCAATCACACATGCCTTTGATGAAAAACAAAAGTTTTTCTCCGGTCCTAAACAAGACTTCTCAATTAAGGTAGTTTGGAAATAGTTCTTTACAATTCCCAAATTGAGGGTCTTTGCAAAAACCATCGACCTTTACTAAAAGGTCAATCCTTTTATTTATAATGAATCATTAACTAAAAATAGCTACTATGAGTGAAAGCTAAGTAAAACAAAATATCGTCACATGGTGCTTTCATCTCTCTATCTTCTAAGAATCATCAAATAGTTTTACTGAAGTGGATGACTCTTCTCATATTCCGTCCACTTGACGAAGAGTTCCTCGCATGTGTTGGCATACGGGAACCTGTGCTGGTCCATCGAGGCTGAAAGAATTTCTTTCAGTTCTACTGCTTGTGCTTTGTACTTGACCATTTTAACACTTAACCATGGCAACACTGCTCGATTCTTAATCAGACGCTCCATGAACTGTTGTACTTGACCTGGCGCAATGCTCGCCACCTTTTCTATATTTGTTGTCCATGCCGAGTCTTGTTCTGCATGTTGTTTGACTATGTCATGCAGGTCGACAAAGTCCTCGGGTGAGCCGAATTCTGGGAGGTCGGTGTCTTTCATGTCTCGAATAATCTTTTCCCAGCTCTTTTTGCAATCGACCCACTTCTCCTGAATCTCCCACTGAGGATCCTTGGCCATCTTTACCTAGTATTTGGTCACTTTCCTGATCCAATCTATGTTGTTGTCCCTCAACACCCAAATGTCGTGCTCTTCGGCGTCTCGGCCCTTTTGAATCTTGGTGATGTAATCGATCATTTCCACCACTTGATGAGCTTTTCATACCACCTCTCCACGTCCTCGCATGTCGCTAGTGCTATAAGGGTGTCTTCTTGGAAGTCCGCCATACCTGCCGCTAGAACATAGTTAGAGACCGTGTAACAAATTAGATGCATATATAAATCACGACCACCGAATTGACAAACTTAACACATACCTCTGCAACTTGTTTAACCTCGTTTTGATAATCTGGGGATCAGCACAGTCTCGAGATGCTTGCTTTGCTTCTTTGGATGCTCTGAAATCTAAACTTGTGCGTAGAATGAAATTGTTCAAAGTCGTTTTAGAGATTTAAACAGGGGTGAACTTACCTTGTCACATCAGCCATTCAATTTGGGTTATGAGTGTATTTCTATTAAATCTGTCGCCAGATATTCAAAGACGTTTAAAATTAAATTCGATCGTAGGTTAACGGCACGGGCACGGGTTGTAACATGGCCTATCAGTGATTTCAAATAATTCTTGTTCAATTGGTGCACGGGGTAGAAACATATGTGAGATGAAGCATTAACTAGTTTATTGAATTCCAGAATCCGATCGTATCTTGTGTCGAAAAAATCCCCTTGTTTTGTTAGTCCAGATGGTGAGTTGGGGGTTGGGGGTCGGGGTTCTACTTTGAAAAATTTGCGTTGATATCTTCTTGAAAAAGATATGATGTTGAACGATATTTTTCATACAGAGATGACGTGGCAAGGCTGACCTGGAGGTGTGACTAGGACACAGGAAACCTTAAGACAACTTGAGACAAAACTAGGTCTTACAACACCCTTATGTGAGAAAGACATGTGGCACTCGAGAACGATGTCTTCATTTACTCATGTTAATAGGAATCAGAACTTTCCTTAAGCTACGCATTATAAAACCCGATCCTATCTTGCTGACGCCAAAAATTATCAAGGATCGACGATCGACGATAAACCTACCCAAGTGCTCTCAGATCGACTCTCTCGAAAAAGTCTTGATGTCAAAATCGCATCGGGGATCGGTGATCAGAGATATGTTTATCATAGAAAAAATGATTGTTTTAACCTTTCTAAATTTCCCCAACCCTAATAAATTACATCAGGCATCAACTATCGATGATTTCCTTACGTCCTTTATCAATGTCTATCCTTCTCATATTTTGTCAACGCTGGAAGGGATCAGCTATCTCTTGAAATTTTGTGCGAATAACTTACACAAACCAACTCCACCTTCTTCCGATGTTGATGGGGATCGATGCTCGACGAATATTGTAATTGTGTGGTCCCTTTTCTTGCTTGAATTTTTCCGAAGCTGAACCTAAGCGCTTTAGGTGCAGTGTTAGTTGCATATTCTCAATTAGAATGTCAAGTTCTTTTAGACACAAGGTTTCATGTAACAAGTTCAAACACTCTAACTTGACTGATAAGAGTCATGAAAACAAAACAAAAATAAACCATTCCCCAAAGTGGAATCAATTTAGACACTAAAGAAAACAAGTGGTACCCAAAAGTGATTAAATTTCATAAGGCTTTTAGGGTGTGTTGAGTGCTCGACAGGTGGTCTGCCAGGAGGTCCTCCAGGGGGTCCTCCTGGTTGAGTATAAATTGTGGGAATGGTGGGTTGTGGAGGTTGGTTCCATAAAGTATTATCTATTCTTGGGTATGGGTGGCCATATAGTAGGCTAGTGGTAGAGGGAATAGTATGGCCCCATGATGGGTGTTTTCTAGTTGCTAGGGGTTGCCCCCCAGTTAATTGGTGCCCCCATAGCGAATATGGCCCTGAATTTGGGGGTTTCCCCCCAGTGGGTGGTTACCCCCAGACAAATAAAGGTTGGCTCCCAATAGTAGGAAATGCCCATGTTAAAAAGGATCTAGAATTTGATGGTTTCCCCCTGGCAAGATGTTGGTTGGACATTTGTCCTGGGTATAGGGGTTGTCCCCCAGTGGAAGGATGGCTCATGGATATTTTTTGGCAAAATCCCATTAGTTGAATTCCTTGGGGAGGTAATCCTCCTGTTGAATGTTGTTGTCCAAAGAGGTTGGGATCACCTCCTAATAACAATGGGGTAAAGAAAGGTTCCCCCCTAGTGGGGAGTGTAGAAGGTTGTGTTCTTCAAGGTGGCAGTACAATGGTGGGGACAACATATGATACATATGTCGTTATTGATGTTTGGGTTGTGGTGAATTTCGGCTGAGCCAGTTGTGGTGTAGAGTAAATGGGGGAGGAATGGGGGAAAGAAGTTTGAAATATATGGGAGATACCAGATATAGGGGGGTGAGGGATGCGTGAAGAAGCATGTGATTGATCTTGTTGCAAGAGTTTGAAAGCAGAGTCTATGGTTGCATCTACTCTAGCGAGGACATTGTGGGGTTGTTTAGGGGTTTGCATAGGGTCCAAAGGACCCAAAACCCTTGGTGGTGTGATGTAACCTTTTGATAAATAGATCTGTTGGGTTTCCATGCTCATGATGTCTTCACAAGGTACAAGAGGTAGATGCAAGTAATCAGTACCAAGTTTAGGTTCTCCGACAGAGTTTACCTGAAGAAGGAGGGGACCGAAAGGGTCAGTCAAGGGTGGATTTGCAGGGAGTACAAAGCCCTCTCGAAATTTATCTCCTTCTGGGTGTTCAAGCAAAGGGTTAACAACACTTTCGGCTTCAGAGTGGTTTTCCTCGTGGAATTCCTCTCAAGGGTGATCTTTAGGTGAGTTGGGAGGTAAAAGTTCATAATCTAGTGGAGGAAAACCTAGAATCCTCCAAGATATACACAAGTTTTGATCAGCCAGGATTGAGATATGACAATGACAGTCTTAAATCCAACTAAAAAAAATAAGCAACATGCGCTAAAAAAAATCTAGAAATCAAACAAACAAACCAAAGCTTCTCGCCATGAGCTCACTAGTTGGTGATGAAATCCCACATTATGGGAACATGTGAGAAGGGGTGGGGATAAGTGGGTGGATTAGTTACGTTGGAAACCTACTTAATAGACTTAAACCTTGGTCTGGGCTTCCCTATGGTCTATCCATGGGTTTCCCTCCAAGGAGCTCGAGTGAGTTTCACCGACGTCTTATCCAGGTACAACGAAGACTCCCCTTCATCATTACCTTGTGTAAGATCCCTAAATATTATGGAAACTAAGGTTACCAACTTGCATTCAACCTCTGAGTGGGTACAGTCGACAGTCAAGTCTGACAGTATAGGCAGGATATCAAGTCCAAAATTCCTCAAGAGCACTGAGAACAAGAGGACCAGAAAAATCTTTAGAGGATCTCGAACAGATTCGGGATTCATGAAGTTCTGAGACTAGATGGAAACAGTCAATTCTCAAGAAGAATCCCCAATATACTATTGTTCCACTATGTATGGTTAATCCTCAGAGGGGTAATCTATGTTTCCCATCCGTACACAACCTCGTGTGTAGCCCCTGTGTGAGAGGGGGTTTCCGGCTATGCCTATACAAAAGTTGGGCTTAAGCACTCTTTAGTATTCTATGGTTTGTGTATGTGGTCTTGGACAATTTACTCACTTATCTTAATTCAAATATCATATACCTAGACTATTGTTGGTGTTCTTAGAAAATAAAAAGTCTAGTTAATTTTATTAACGCACGTTCATTTTTAAGGATATTATTTAGTCAAAAGGTTGTGTGGAAGTGAAACTTATGATGTGAAAAGACTCGACTCCAAAAGGATGCAAAGGGATGAAATTTGAACAATTTTAATTTCGATGAATCCTATTTACGAGAGGGAGAAGAGTGTCTCTTTTTTTTCATTTTATGGAAGAAAACACCCTAATGCATACTGATTTCTATGTTTTCTTGTAAATGAGACAAAAGGACAATTTTTTTAACCAAACTCACAGGGTGATTTACGAAATTCCCAACCAAGCATAAATTGATTCAATGGTATTTTAAAGCACTCTAAATGAAATGTTTTTTGTTTCTTTTATTTTTTCAAATTACATGAAAATGGAAAAAAAAAAAAAAATCTTCTTCAACCTTTGATTTCAATTGACAATGTTCGGAAATGAATGCAAAAGATGGAAGAAAAAAAACCAAGAATGAAAATTTAAAGCACACCAAAATATTTGAAGTCTAATCAATAGTTTGAAAAGTTCTCAAATGATTCGGGAAACGACAAACATTCAAACTAATGAAAGAGAGACTTGTATAATGAAATGGTAGACTTTGGAAGAAAAATCTTCTCGGGCAACTATGAATAACCTTCTATTGGACTGAAAGGTGATCTTGTTTGTACGTATCAATCACATAAGATGGCCACAAAAAGAAGAAAATTTCATAAATTTCAAACAAATTGACACAAAATCAAGGAGACGGACTTAATACATGTTTCGAGTGTTGAAGGAAACCAGTTTGAAAGAGTTTGGATGCATTTTTGAAGGATAACTCTTTTAAAAAGTAGGTTTAAGGGGTTTGTCTCTCTCTGGAGACGGAGACAATGTGACTAGGTCACGACCTAGCAATAGAAACAGTGCAACCGGAGAGTATGGTTGCTCCTGGTAGACTTGGGAGTAGAGATGGTTGTTGCTACAAAGGCAAGAAACCGCGACCACAAAGGCTTTGGTCACTCTGTTTGGATAGGGAAGTTGCGACCAACACAGAGAACAAAGAAAAAGTTAGATATGGGATAAGACCTATCAAATCCAAGATAGTGGTTTCTCCAACTAAACTCAAGAAAGGGCACAACAAAGTCTGGCAATTAGATCATGACATTTTAATGGGTAAAGATCTATGAAAGAAAACATGTAAAGAAGGAAGAAAAGCACATGAGAGGCAATCTCCCCAATATGGTCACCAAACTGTTGTAGGGATTTTATACCCTGCAAGAGTTGAGCTCCCTTAGGTTCTTCATATACCGAAGACATGAATAAAGATACGAACAAAGGATGCTTCTAAACTTGATAATATGTCATATTCTACAAATATATCAATTCTCTACCAATGAACACACAAATTTACATGAACAATCGTTTAGAGGGAAACATCCAGCATATCTTCTATTAATCAAGTAAGCAACATTACAACTTATAGGTGTAAACTAAAGATAAGTCTTTCTTCCAAACTCTTTGCCCAAGCCTTGCGACCAAAACGCTAGAGTAACTTTTCTCCTTCTTTCTCCCCTTTCCCATGGAAATGGATTGGTTCTTATAGGGCTTTAGACATTAGGCCATACGGTTAATAGGATAATATCTTCATTATTATAATGGATGTCTTCTCGAGACTAAACCCCGAGAAATTAGAGTAAGGTCTCATCCATCGCAACCAATTCCAAAAAAGGGAGTTTCTAGGCTCAATTGTGACCTAAGCACACAGACAAAGCGACTTGGCAGTCCAGAAAGGGCGAACAACCCCTTCAATCATAGGCTTGAGGAAGGACAAGGGTGACTGAAGGGAGATTAGGCTAGAAATTTTGTGGGAAGATGATGAAAATGGGTGAATTGGGTAGGTGACATCTAGGATATGATGTCCCAATGGTTAGGGGGTTAATAACGCTATAACACCTTCATAATGCCAATCTCCCTCTATTACTATTTGATAATTGCTTCTTCATCTTCATAGCACCTCACTAGAGTTCTCTCTCACGACATTTATCCTCCATAATTGCTCTCCTATTGTCCCACCCAACTAGCAATACTCTAGGTTCTCTTTCATGGCATCTCCCCTCATTTGTATTTCTTCTTAATCATTGGGTGGGAAAGGAATAATTGCTTGCTCGAAAAATGTTATTTATTGCTCACCCATAAGGGTGAGGAGGGAAAGGAAGAATTTCTTTCCCAAAAAAGGTTATTTATTTCTCACCCATAAGGGTGAGGAGGGAAAGGAAGAATTACTTTCCCGACAAAGGAGGGCAAGGAAGGTGTGGTGGGGTATGTTAGGCTTCCTCTTGGGTGGTGTAGTGGGAACTAATGCGGCATTCATTGGCACTATTGTGGCAAGGAATGTAACTAATGTGTTGACCCCCAATGACAAGGAATGGAACTCGACCAATTTACTATACGATCTACCCTCACCTTCCTCCCTCTATCGCCTACCTAATGCCTATCCCTCAATAGAATCAATCCATTAATTCTACTAGGAAAGAATCCATTACTCTATCTATCCCCTTGAACTACATAGTGAATCTTATTCTTTACATGGAACTGAAACTATGTGGACGTACAACAATGAGAAGTGAACATTGATTCTTATTCTTGAACTGTAGATTGATTCTTATTTTGGCACTCGACTAATTTACCATACAGTATTCACCTTCCCAAACTCCTACCACCAACTCCATCGATAGCAAGGAGACTCAAATGAAACTGTCTCTCTTTGAAGAAAACTTTCACTACTTGGGACTTGAACCTGCCTATCACTCATGTAAATGTGTTGAACCTACACAGAATATATCTAGCTAGAATTTAACATACATAGTTGCAAAGAAAATAGAAGAAAAGATAAGAAAGAGAGAGAGAATGGAAGAATTCTCATTATAGTGTGGTATAGAGTGATCTGGACACACACCAACAGTTATGGGGGTAAACTCCCACCTAGTCTAGTCTCTCGAGCAGTTATGGGAGTGAACTATGACCTAGCTAAGTTAACTAGTCTATTAGTCTTCAGTTAACTAACTATAATAGAGTGAAGTGAGAAGGAGATCGAGGAATCACGAGTAATGTGCTAGTTTGGTGATGATACTAAGGACAATGCGCATTAGCTGGTGATGATCCCAATGTTGCATGGTGATAATACCAATGTGGCATCTAGGCTCCACTAAACTGATCAAATTGAAGTGTGAAATGAAGAGAATATTCTCCCAAGAGGAATATTCTTTCTAAAATATAGGAGACTGAATAATGGCTAATAAACATAGAAAAAACCTTAAGAAAAACAAATCCTAGGTGTGTGTGAAGAAACACCAACACCCCCCTTGAACAACACTATGGTGAAAATAAAGAAAGGGGCCCCAAAACAAGGCCATTTTAGGTAACCAAAAACAAAAAAATACACTGAAATAAATGAGGAAAGAGGGGAAACCTCATGGGAACCCCCCCCCCCCCCCCTCAAAGTACAATGTATGTAAAAATAAGAACTGACAGTTGCTAGGAAACTATGTCCTTCACTCCAAGATGACTACGCGGAGAATGGAACTTCTGCTCAGTGAAGGTCTTGGTGAAGATGTCTGAAGTTTGTTCTGTTGAAGGACAAAACTGCAGGTCAATGATCCCCTCGTGTACTAAGTCCCAAATGTAGTGCATGTGAATCTCGATGTGCTTCATCCGTTGCCTCTAAACTGGATCTCTCCAGAACTTCAGAGTTCTTTGGTTGTCACACCAGATGATGATCGACCGATGAAACTGAATTCCCAACTCGATGAGAAAATTTTGTAGCCACATAGCCTAAATGGTTATGTTAACTAGCCCTCTGTACTCTGCCTCGTCTGAATATAGAGAAATAACAACCTACTTCTTGCTCGACCAATAGATAGGCATGGAACCAAGACTGAGTGAGTAACCAGATGTGGACTTGCGATCAATGCTATCGCCAGCCCAGTCAGAATCAGTGAACCTGATGAGATCCAATGTAAATTCTGATGAATGGTGAATCCAAAAGGTGATGGTGCCCTATATGTATCGAAGGATATGCTTTGCAGCCTTCCAATGTAGCTCATGTGTCTCCTGTATGAACCTAAAGACTGCTCCAACTGCATAGAAGAGGTATGGTTTGGAATGTGTGAGATACAATCTCCCCACTAGTTGTCTGTACAATGTGTTCTCAACTAGTGGAGTGTCCCCGCCATCCTCAAGTCTGACTCTTGATAGGAAAGGAGTCGGGGCAGACTTGCAGTCTGTCATGTGAAATATCTCAAGGATATCTCGTGCATACTTGGCCTGAGACAATTTGATGCCTGATGCATCCTGACTGATATTGGGTCCAAGGAAGAACTATAGTGAACCCATGTCCATCATCAAGGACCTATCATGTAGAATCCTCTTGACTGCAACAATCGTTGAAGTCAAGCAACTGATGATCAGAAAATCATCAACATATAGAACTAGGAGTAGAAGTGAATCATCTATCCTGAGCATGTAAACATTCGGGTCTAACTTACAACATACAAAGTTCTGTGACAATAGGTAGGAGTCCATCTTGGCATACCATGTCCTCGGAGCCTGCTTGAGGCTATAACGAGACTTCTTCAGTGGATAGACCAAAGATGAATCTTGCGTAAATCCCTACGGATTCTCCATATAGATCTCCTCGGAGAGATCGTCGTGGAGAAATGCATTCTTCATGTCCATCTAATGGATTTCCCATCCCTTGGTTGGTGCAATGGAAAGTGCCAAATGTATGGAATCCATCTTCGCTACTAGAGCGAAGGTCTCATCATAGTCAATGACATGCACTTGCTGAAAGCCTTTGGCAACTAGCCTAGATTTATATCTGCTAATCTGTCCATATTATGTGCTCTTGGTCTTGTAGATCCATCTACATCTGACAAGTTTCCTTCCTAAAGGAAGCGGAACTAGATCCCAAGTCTGGTTCTCAAGGAGAGATTTGTACTCTTCTTGCATGGTGTAATCCCAAAATGGATTTCAAGCAACCTCACCATAAGATTGTGGATATGAAGACTAAACCAAGAAAAGATGTATGGGTGGCATCGGTTCAGTGGAAGTGAGTGCAAGAGGAGGCTCCTCGAAATCAGATCGAGTCCTCCTAGTATTAGTTGGATCCCCAACAAGATCCCATGCATCCCGAAGAGTAGTTTGGGCCCACTTGGGCCTCGGCTCTGGCTCTACATCTGCATCTGGATGCACTAACTCTACATCTAACTGTACTGAATCTCTATCTAGATCATTTGAATCCTCTAAATCAAAACTCCCATCTGAAGAAGAGTCGGTATGTGCATGCTCATCATCTCTGACAGGTGTGTTAGCACTCAGGAATTTCTTTGGGTTGTATCAAAGAAAAACCCAAGGTAACTATTTCAACCAACTTTAGATTTTATTCTAACCTATACAACCAGAGAGGGCTCTCTCATATGTCTAATGATTGGTAATAACTCAAGGGTTTCATCAATAAAGTCACAGAGGTCATATTATGAGATAGGACGGGTTTGTTTTTGTTTTAAAAGGGTTGGTAGGACAAACAAGGAAAAGGGTACCATTGGGAAATGGAGTCAAGTTCTGAAATTTAAATATTGAGCTAATGATTGGTGGTGTACTCACAGAGAACAAAGGCGAAGTGTTATTCTTCAGAAATAGACAATATTTTGGATGGAAGCAGAAAAGAGAAAGGGGCAGCCCATCACATTGAGAGCATCTAGCAAAGGATGATTCTCAATGTAGCTTTAGATGAAATATAGAAAGATAGACTACTATGAGAATACCATCAAGCATGGATGAATTATGAACCCGTAATCTTTAAACACATAACAAGTATTTAAACACATAACATGTCTCAAACAAGAAATCATGAAAACTAAAAAATAGGGCTCAAATATTCCTTCGAATCTCCCAATATGTGACACCTTTTACAATTCCGAGAGAGGTTTTTATTATTTGGTTTGTCCTCGACAAAATCTCTTGAGGATTTTCAAAATTACTCTCTAGTTGGTCAAAAATTGATATTGAAGTTGAACACTAAACCAATGATATTTATGCAACGCGCCCTGTAGCTTGTGCACAGGAAAATCCTCTGTGCGAAAACATCCTCTGCAAAATGAAATCCTTTGCGCAACATCATCCTATGCGCGACAACATTCTATACGTGAAAACATCCTCTGCGCGACAACATCCTCTGTGCGACATCATCCTCTGTGCGACAACATCCTTTGTGCAACAACATCCTTTGCGTGACAACATCCTCTGCTCGACAACATCCTCTATGCGACAAAATCCTATGCGCGACAACATCCTCTGCGCAACAACATCCTTTGCACGACAAAATCCTATGCGCGACAGCATCCTCTGCACGACAACATCCTATGTGTGACAACATCCTCTGGGCGATGAAATCCTCTATGCGACAACATCCTATGTGCGGCAGCATCCTATGCATGACAGCATCCTCTATGCGACGAAATCCTCTATGCAGCATGCAAAAAATGAAAGTAACAAAATCCTTTGCGCAACAAACTTGCACAATGAGTATGTTTTTGAAGTTTGCAATGATACCAATGACATGGAGTGTCGTGATTGTTCCTTCTCTAACCTCATGAAAGGTGATGATGAACCATAATACCTTTTGACATGATATTCACCCTAACCTATGACTCATCTAGGAATACTTTGATTTTCCCAAGATCATGTCATGACTTTGAAAACTTTGGACAAACCTCTAACTCTAGATATGAAAATCATGGTGCTAACAACTAGCTCCAATGGGGATTCTATCCTCCTAGTGAGGTAGAAAAGAACCCGTAGAACATGTTCATATCCATTGGGCTTCTCCCAAACCATTGAAAACTATGCTCTGACATGTTACCTATATCCGCTGAAAACCTAAAATTGTATATGCTCCAAACTAAAATCTGGAAACTAAGCTGAAAATGAAAACTGCAGATTGTTGAAAGAAATGCTCATAGAACCAAGATTATTCATACTCCTACCTACTCTACTTTACTAAGCACAAATGCCAAATCAAGTAATCTCATATTTCCAATGAAGCCATTCAAGCAAATGGTTTCTTGACTGCAGCTTGCTTTCAACTCCTCTAGTCATAAAGTCAAAACTGAAATATGACAAGTCATTCCACCATTTGAAACTATCCTTATGTTCAAACATTACATATCTCATTTTGATTTAATATTTTAGCAAAGCTAAAAAATGATCCTTGAGAGAAGAAACAACTACCACTTATTTATGATCAACAATGAGATCATCTTTAAATGGTTCTTTCTGACTATTCACATTGTCTATGTCATAAAAAAGTTTTTGAACAACATATTTATTTCAACATGAAGATTGTTTACTGACTGAAGATTCATTTTCTATTGGCAGGATGAACCTTGGACTACAAACCTCAGGCCTGAGATCATAATGTTTGTAACAGTGAGCCATTGCAGCCTCATACCCTCTTTTATACTGCTCTGAATGACTTAATAGTGCTTCATATGTCTTTAATTCATATTGTTCTTGTTGTTGGCCAAAAAATTCTTCAAAAGGAGATGAATCTTGGGATATCCTTTGTGTTTCTTGTTCTATCTCAAATTCCATAATAAGATTCTGTAAACATTCTAATTTATCTTCTTCACTAAAGATATGACAAGAATCCAAATAAGATAATAATGAAGAAGGAATATCTCCATACCAATAATGCTTAGGAGACATATCAATCCAATATCTAAAATTTTGAAGAGAAACAACGTTTGCCACCAACATTGTTGTTTTGTTTGATGAAGTACTCGGATCGAAAGCCAAGCTTCCCATTTTGAAGCCAAGTAACTCTTCATACCTCAAGCTCCTTGAATAATGAAGTCGCCATGAAAACTTTAGCTCTGGATTCTTATGCCATTGGAATCACCTTCAAACTAATTTTTTGATGTGTGGAGTCGCCAGAGTAGAAATACAGCCAATATGTTCCTAAATGTTTGTTGCTCTCAGACCTTAGAACTAAAACAATGTTGTTCTTCCTGAGGAAAATAATAGCAATCGTCCCCGGCAACGACGCCAAAATGTTAGCACATGGAAATTTCTTTGGGTTGTATCAAAGAAAACCCCAAGGTAATTGTTTCAACCAACTTTATATTGTATTCTAACCTATACAACCAGAGAGGGCTCTCTCAGATGTCTAATGACTGGTAATAACTCAAGGGTTTCATCAATAAAGGCACAGAGGTCAAATTCTGTGATACGACGAGTGTTTTTTTGTTTTAAAAGGGTTGGTAGGACAAACAAGGAAAAGGGTACCATTGGGAAATGGAATCAAGTTATGAAATTAAAATATTGAGCTAATGACTGGTGGTGTACTCACAGAGAAAAAAGGCAAAGTAAGTGTTATTCTTCAACAACGTGCAATATTTTGGACGAAAGAAGAAAAGAGAAAGGGGCAGACCATCACACTGAGAGCATCTAGCAAAGGATGAGTTCTCAATGTAACTTTAGATGAAATACAAAAAGATAGACTACTATGAGCAGAGCATCAAGCATGGATGAATTATGAACCCACAATCTTTAAACACATAACAACTATTTACCATATGAATGGAGCATCGAAGATGGATGAATTCCAAACATTTAATCTCAGCTAAATATTGGAAAGAACAAACAATTATGGAGATGAGTATTACAAAGAAAAGACATACTTAAAGCAACATTGTAATGAATCTCTGCTTCATGAAAGCACAATACTTGTGCATTTAGCTCATAAATATATTCAGCAAAAAGATACACAGTCCAATCCCCCAAGGGTCCCACCCTTATCTACTCGTGTACCATGTAATATATAGCACTATAGGTCCTTTCTAGCTCACTATTTCAAACTCCAACCCCTTTCCCAAAATAGAAACAGTTAAAAACATAAAATGACACGTTTTAACTGATTTCCTGCTTTTTAGGAGGCGAAATTTTGAAAAAATAGGCTTCAAAACGCCACTTTTCATTCTCAAACTGTAACATATGTGTAAAATATGATAACATTTTTTTAAGGTAAGCTTGTTATAAAGAAAAACCTCTCTCAGTTTCTTGAATTTCATCTCCAACTGGCTAGAATATGTGTCGCAAAAACATGTCTCAAACAGGAAATCATGAAAACTCAAAAATAGGTCTCAAAGATTCCTTTGAATCTCCCAATCCATGACACATTTTTCAAATATGAGAGAGGTTTTTATTATTTGGTTTTTCCTCGACAAAAACCTCTCGGGGATTTTCAAAATTTCTCTCCAGTTGGTCAAAAAGTGAACTTAAATTTGACCACTAAACCATCCATTTAGGCAGTGTGCCCTATAGCCTCTGCGTGGCAACATCCTCTATGCAATGAAATCCTCTACGCGATAACATACTATGCGTAACAAAATCCTATGCGTGACAACATCCTCTGTGCGACAACATCCTTGGTGCGATAACATCCTATGCGCAACAACATCCTATGTGCGACAGCATCCTCTGCGCAACAACATCCTTTGCGCGACAGCATCCTAAGCACGATGAAATCCTCTACGCAACAACATCCTATGTGCAACAAAATCCTATGCAACACAACATCCTTTGTGTGATGAAATCCTTTTCACGGTGTGCAGCAAATGAAAGCAGCAAAATCCTTTGTGCAACAAACTTGCACAATGAGTATGCTTTTGAAGTTTGCAATGATACCAATTACATGGAGTGTCGTGATTGTTCCTTCTCTAACCTCATAAAAGGTGATGGTGAACCATAATACCTTTTGACATGTTATTCACCCTAAACTATAACTCATCTAAGAATGCCTTGATTTTCCCAAGATCATGTTTGAAAACTTTGAACAAACCTCTAACTCTAGCTATGAAAATCATGGTGCTAACAAGGTGGAAGAACAAATATGTCTACATGCGGTTGTTGAGGTACATGTGAGACACTTTCCTTGAATTGGACACTATGCTCAATGATGAGTCGGTATGAAGAATTATCAATGAGTTTGCATCCCTTCACATCATCTGTGTAACCAACAAAGATATACTATGTGCTCTGTGGATCAAGTACCTTCCTCTTCTTAGAGGGAATCCTAGCCCATGCACGTGAACTAAAAATACAAAAGTGGGTCACTTTCGGTTTGAGGCCACTCCAAGCCTTGTAAGGGGTCTTATCCTTGACAAATCTATGGGAAGATTTTATTTGTATGTAGGTTGCACAATCAAGTCCTTCAACCCATAATCTCTGTGGAAGCGACTTTGCATGTAGCATGTGAGATGCCATCTCTTTTAGAGATCTATTTTTCCGCTCAACAACTTTTTTTTGTTGCGGAGTATAGGGAACCATGTGTTGCAACTGAATATTTTCCTCATGAAAAATATTTTGTATCTCATGGTTGGCATACTCTCCCATGTTATCTGTTCGAAGGACTTCGATTTTCCTTCTTGAATGTGTCTCAACAAGGGCTTTGAAATATTTGAGGTGTTGAAAGACCTCTGATTTTTGCCTGAGAAAGAAAATCCATGTGAAGCATGAGAAATAATCAACAAATATGAGCATGTACCTTGATTTTTTGATTGATGGATGTAGAAAAGGGCCCATGAGGTCACTATGGATCAGATCTAAAGCAGAGAAAGCCCTCTGAGTCTTTCCTTTGTCGAATTTCTCTTGAGGGTGTTTTCCAAGAACACATCCCTCACAAATTTCTTTGGAGAAGTCGATGTCATGTAGACCATCAACCATTCCTTACTTGCTAACTTGTTGAATATATATATAATTTAAATGCTTGAACCTTTCGTGCCATATCCTACGACTTTCATTAGCATGGGTAAGCAATAATGCAGAATCTGGTTCAATAAATTCAAAAAATGTGTAAAGTCTAGATTGATGATTTACCTCACTGGTAGAAACCCTGGAATTGGTTTGCATGTCATATATATCCACAACATCAGGTGTGAATATGACTCTCTTTCCGGTGCCGGAGTTATTCATATGATACACGAAGAGAAGATTGATGGAAAGTTTGGGAACCTGAAGCACATCCTCGAAGCTTTAGTTTGTGAGTTCAATTCTTACTTTGTCGGTGACCTTGACTAGAGAGTTGTCCCCCATTAGAATAGGAGGACCTTTGCTTGAATCTAATGAATAATAGACTTCTTTTGTGGCATCCATGTGGTGTGATGCACCTGAATCTACGATCCAAGCATTGGGAGAGGAGTTGATGGCAATCAAGGCATGGCCATAATTGCCTTTCTTGGAATTCTGATCTTCTGGCTTCTTCTTCTTGGCACCCTCGAGGATGCAATATCCAAGGTTGTTTTTTTGAAGTATTTGGGTCATTAGATCTATATGTTTCTACATACATGTGGATTCTAGATGGAATCCTTTATGGCAATAAGTGCATTTCTCCCCTTTTCTTCCCTTTCCACCTTTGGATCAGAAGGCATTGTTGAAGGGTTTTGGGTACGCTTCCTTCTTCAGATTTTCATGCGCTTTCATTTTGTCTTTATCTTTAGATTTATGATATTGATGACTACTACCATATTGCACAGTAAGTGCATGTGCCTTTGGGCATTTTATTTTTCCCATGTTGATGAGCTTATTCTGCTCTTGTGTCAGAGATTCGATAAATTCCTCAATAGAGGGCCTCTTCCAGGTGGCTCCAGAGGCGAATATAACTGAATGAAATGTGGATACAAACACTGAGTATTCTGGACCAAGTTTGGAGAGAATGGTGAGAACCATTTGTTTCTCCTCCTTATATTTATCAACCCCGCAAGCCTTGAATTAAGACAATAAATCCTTATATTTGGTAAATAAATCTTGGATATTGTCGAAGATTTTTGGATCCAATGTGAGCAATTCTACCTCAAGCTTGTGTCCCCTCATCTCATCCTATTTTCCAAAAATCCCTTCTATGGTGGTCCAGACTTCATTGGGGGTTTTATAGGAGGATATGTGAAAGAGGATTTCAAGATAAATGAGACTGCAAATTGTTTTGAATGCTTCATCCATTCGATTTAGATACTTGGATTTTCCTACGGTTGATGTTGGTTATGCCTTTTTGTTCAGGGTTAACCTATACAATCCTCTACTTCAAATATGCATTATCATCTTCTCCTTCCATGCAAAGAAATTGTAAGGTGTAAGAATGAATTCTTTTGAAAAAACTATTTTTTTGTTGCCTTCAATCTTCGATACCTGCAAAAATAATTTAGTGTGTATTTTCCCTAGCAGTCCATCAAATCTCATGCCATGTAAATCTATTGAACCAGCACAGAATAGATCTAGCTGGGAATTGACATACACAGTTGCAGAGAAAATAGAAGAAAAGAGAAGCATGAGAGAAAGAATGGAAGAATTCTCATTAACCAAATGAATGAATGATAATTTACACATGATATACTCTTTATGACTCAACCAATGTGCAGTGGAGGAGAAGACAATGTGCCATTGTGGTATTCTAGTGTGATCTGGACACACACCAGTAGTTACAAGAGTAAACTTCCACCTTGTCTAGTCTCTCAGGTAGTTACGGGAGTGAACTTCCACCTAGCTGAGTTAACTAGTCTATCAATATTCAGTTAACTGACTGAAACAGAGTGAAGTGAGGAGGAGATCAGGGAATTGTGAGTAATGTGCTAGTCTGGCAATGATCCCAAGGACAATGCGCATTAGTTGGTGATGATCCCAATGTTACATGGTGATAATACCAATGTGGTATCTAGACTCCACTCAACTGATCAAATTGAAGTGTGAACTGAAGAGAATATTTTCCCTAGAAGAATATTCTTCCTAAAATATTGGAGATTGGATAATGACTAATAAACATAGGAAAAACCTTAGGAAAAAGAAATCCTATGTGTGTTTGAAGTAACTCCAACAACTCACTACTTCCCCATTTCCCCTCATAACTACAATCGAGAAGCTTTTCATTCCTTTCTATATCCAATCGGGAATTCAATACTCTTTGGGAAGTCATTACTCTCTATCCAACCCCAACACATGAAATAGTTACTCACCCCATCCGCTCTTTTAAGGGAATTTCATTGAGTCCATCCATTATCCATCTAATCCAACAACCTATTTCATGACAATGAAACTATTCCCTTGCCTTGTATTTGTCCTTTCTCACTTAGAAGCGATCCTAATTCAAAAACATTGCATTTGACTTACAAAACTAAACCCAAGCCCTAGTATTACCTGAGCTAGATCTTCTTTTGAGGGAAGAAATCTTATTCTATGGCCCATTCTTTCTTTCAGAACCTTCTGGAAGGTAGGATCTTCTTTTTCAATCGGCACAGGACCTGGCTTGAGGTTAAGGCCCAATCAGACCTCTTATTTTGTTCATGCAGGTGGGACGAAAGTGAGAGAGAAATCAAAGAAGAAGGAAATAGGCTTTGGGGGGGGGGAGAGAGTACTTGCTTGGATTAAGGATGGGCAGAAAGAATAAGAGAATGGAGAGCGAGACATAAAAGGAGGAGGCTAGTCAATAAGTTCTTCATCCATCTCACTCCATCAATCACAAATTTCGAAAGATAGTTGGTAAGGTAACTTTGATTTCCTGGGGGTGTTCATTCAAGAGTGAGTCTAGTCAAGAAGGAAGGGGCCATTTGGTTTGGTGGAGGGAGTTGGAAAATAACTAATGAGAGAGTCCCTCAGTTAAGAGGAAAGAAGATCACCTAGTTACATATGTCATTTTTTGAACCGATCAACCATAATAAATGAAGAGTTTTCCTATCTATAAGTAAGAGAACCACCAAAAGAAAGGGTACAAATGCCTTTCATTTTCCCTCTTTTAAAAGACAAGCCAATTACTTCATTAACGAGCATGATTTATTTTCCACGGCTTGCCTACATACTTCACTGTCTAGATAGATATCCCTACGAATTTCCCTCCTTTCGAGGGCTATGCCTAAAGAGTAAATGAAGAGATATTCTATTTGGGATAATTTCATTGTCTGTTTTCTTTTGCTTTGCGTCAGCTCACATAAAAATTGAAATTTTGATTCTCCTCACCTTCCATTGTTAGGTGAGCCATCTCCTCACCCCACTTATCAGAGAGAGCCACCCATCTTCACCACATGCAGGATTGGGATGAAAGAATATTACCTGGATGGATCCGAACAGGGAAATTTCAGACCCTAACCTTATGCATGCATGTTGAGGTAAGATCTGATTGGGATATCCTGGGTTGAGGACCAAACTAGTTCATTGGGTCCTGCCTTTCGTTGAACCAGTTTTGTGCATGCACCAGAATCTGTTGATTCACATCTATATACGCAAAAACGGTTCCCTCCCTACCCACTCTAATACTTGATGGAAATCCTTTCTTCGTCGAAGTGATGTGGTCATATAGCAACCTAATTGGTTTGACTTAGTGGGATAAGATATGTTACCACTAAGTAAAGTGTTGGGCTGAAAAACCAATCTACAAAGGTAACCACAAACCACTTTAGAATTGGATACTAGCCTACTTAGTTCAGAGAGGGCTCTCTTGTCACTTAGTCTCTAATAGATAAATTTTCTTGGTAGGTCAATGGCTAGGTTTTAATTTTTTGAAGGGATTTTATAGAGTTTTGTTGGCAAGGAGGAGAGGAATCTTTTGGGCTATGGAGTCAACCCCTGAAAACGAATGAAAAAAATGACTGGTAGGTAGAACTTTCCAGAGGAACAAAGGCTAAATTAGGTGATGAACTTTTAGTTTTGAGTTTGGTTGTGTAGGGTGGAAGAGGAAAAGAAACATATAACAGAATCCACCATGAAAGATGAATTATGACCTAGTTAAGAAGAGAAACAAAGTTAAATCACTTGAGTCTAAAGCACAATTAGATGAATTATAGACCCTTTAATTATCCAATTTAAACAAAATAAAATGAATATGAAATTAAGCACACGTGAAGTACATACAAAGATAAGAGAACGGACTTCAGACCACCACCATTAGAATCTTTTTCATAAAAATTTCAAGACTTTTGCATTTGTATTTCATTTAGATTCAGAGAATATTACAATAAGGATCAAAATGACTATACTTTCTGCCAACTCGCCTCTCTTTACATGAAAATGATCCAAATATATAAGAGCATATTGCCACATTAGTCTACTAGGAGTCGAACTATTGATGCCTACAATGTGGCGCAAACCCCCTTCCCTCCAAAGGGATGCTTGACCTCTCTGTCTTGGATCGTTTGGATTTCTGAATCGAAACGAATCCTTAGGTCCCTACCGACACCCGAAACTATTCCACACACACACACACATGTCTCTTCGCAAGTGACCATGGCTATGACCGTGGGCTTATCCCTGCTCGGTTCGGACTTTGGGGATATCCCGAATCCTTTCTTCACTCCTTCCTGAAGCACTCAGCTCCGAGTCTCTGAACTCGTGCCACGCATCTCCTCAGATTCAGCAGCCCCACAATGGTTCGGACTTTGCGACCTCGTGAAACTCTAGGCCTTTCACTCACAACCTCCAGTCTCCTGATTTATGAATTCTTGAATCTTGTTGCCATGTGCTCTCATACGATCAATGGTCAGAATTGAATCGCAACTTTGAACTTTGCAACTCGATCTTCGTCAAGTTTTCAACTTGTCAAACCTCTGAAGTACCGAAATACTTCATGGTTCTCCTCCTTGCAACTTCACCGGATCTGATGGTCTGGGATCGTCCATCTCCCTCTGAGGACGAATCTTGACCATTGGCTTTGATGAGAAATTCAAGGGCTCCTTTCCTTGAAGATTGTTGCCGCTCCCTCTCCTGATCTTTCCTTCTTCGATTTTTTTTTCCTTGTCCCTATGAACAATCACTTCGACACTTAGTCGAGAATTCGATCTGTGCACACCTTGCAATATATCTCTCTCCACGCTTCAACATTTGTGGATGAATTCACACTCCTTGCGACTGTTCACCAACCACTTCTATGTGTTGTGATTGAATCACTCTATCCTTCCTGAGCTTTCGATTTTGAAAACTATGTCACGCACTCCTTGCAGACGTCGATGCACTCCCTGCATACATATAAGTTCCCTTATCTCATCTAAGATTTCGAGTCAAAACAAACTCGGTCACACACTCCTTGCGGACACTATGCACACCTTGCACTCGCTCAGTAAAGAGAACCAATTGAAACTTATCTACTCCTCATAATGACTCATACATTCAACGAAGCAAATGCGGTCATAGTTTCAAGAATAGAAATAACAGAGAACTAAAAAATAACAGAAAATCTAGCATTCACTCAGATAGACATATATTCAACACACATTTGGGACAATATATCTCTTTTATATTCATTTAACTCAAACTTACATACATTCATACAACTTTTCTATGCACCTCCCTGTTGTTAGCTTACAAGGGAAATCTACACACTAGATTCATTCGTAACAATAACAACTACTAGACAATATTATAAAGATTTATACAAAGGGACTCTTTCGAGTTCTTCCCTTCAACTAATCTACGCTATCTTAATGAAATTGAATTCTACCAACTACTTATCACTTATGACAATAAATATCGAGACAGACAAATAAGAATGCAAGCTCCAAATCTTTACTCTGATCCGATTCATTAAAGAAAAATGCATTCCCCCATCAACCTTACATGATGGTTCAGCCTCTGATCATATAAGACATTCATGACTTAAAATCTTTGTTAGATATCACATTAATACAATGATCATTTGAAATTCAAAATATTTCAAAATGTGCATTGGTGCGCCCAACTATCTTCCACGCTTGTGCTTTGTTGGCGATGCTCCTACATCATACTCCCTTGGTTGAAAAATTCATGGACTCCTATCCATGAGCTCCTACACCGATCTTCCATGCTTATGGATCTCTGCTTCACCAACCCAACTGGCATCTTCTGTTGGTTGTCCTTTCCACCTCACCAAGTATTCAAAGTATGTTTTCCTTCTAGTCTTTTTACCAACTTGTCTATCTATGATCTTTTCCATCTACAGCTTCTTTGCTACAGGCATATGTTTCTCCCACTGGATCTTTCTTTGATCTTTAGACCTTCCAAATCCATCTTCCCTGTATGGATAAAGGTCTTCAATATTGAATATGGGCGATATACCCACATCTTCTAGCAACTTTAACTCATAAGCATTTTCACCAAACCTCCTCAAGATTTTACATGGCCCTGTCTTCTTCAATTTCATCTTATTATATGTTCCCCTCGGGAATATTTCCTTCCTCATATGTGTTATACCTTGATCTCCAACTTCAAATTCAAGCCTTCTCCTGTGTTGATCAACTATATGCTTGTATTCACTGTTGCTTGTCTTCAACTACTAATTGATCTCATTGTGAAGTTCCTGCATCTCTGCAGTGAAATCTTCGGCTTTTGCGCTTCTAAACTCATTCTGCTTCAGATTTCTTAACTTCAATACTCCTCTCGGATTCATTCCATAAACTATTTGAAATGGACTCTTCCTGGTGCTTCAGTTCACTGAGTCATTATACGCAAATTCGGCTTGTGCTAGAATCTGATCCCATTGACTATGATGTTCATTGACCAAACTCCTTAGCTAATCTCATAAGCTTCTATTCACCACGTCAGTCTATCCATCTATTTGTGGATGATATGCAGAACTAAAAGATAGTTATGTCCCCAACTTTTTCCACAATATTATCACTCTGTAAATTGCTAGAGGTTGTTGGAAAGCAGAAGAAATTTACCGGAGGTAACTTTATCCAACCACTTCGAAACCGGGATCTAGCCCTGCCAGTTTCAGAGAGGGATCTCTCTGTAATATTTAACTTTGTTTTAAATTGTGATATTATGCTAGTTAAAATATGTAGGACCAAGTCATTTTTTTTTATAAAATGGTTGAAAGGTTTTCCACATTCATTGGGCTATGGGGTATGTTTTATAAAGGTCGAGATCAAAGAACAAATGTAAAGATTCTTTTCATAAGGCAGGATAATGAAACTATTGGATTCTTTAGAAATAAAATGATGGACGGTAGAAAAAGGTGAGATTGATTAATTATAACCAAGAAGCATTTAAGAATTCCTTGACTACAACATAAGAAGAAAAACACTTAGATCTTTAAAAGCTAGGAACAGAGTACGCAAAGGAAAAAATTTCAACTTTAACTCCTTTTAAATGATCAAGTTAGAAAACAAGATGATAACTAAGAGAGATACACATTCAACTGAGAATAGAAAACTTCACCAACAGATGACACGCATGAATCCTTTGAAACATCTCTTTATTTTATTGGAAGATCTCTTGATAAAATTACAGTGCTTACAGCTTGCTAGGGAGTAAAAATCAACCCTCAATACTTCAAAGTTTGAAGTATTTATAATCAAAATTACAAACGACCCTGTCATTAATGATCAGGATGTGGCAGATTCTGAATCTAACTAACTAGCTAACAAGCTACAAAATTTTAGGAATTGTCGATGGTGTGTCGAATTCCTCATGTTGATTATGGGGAAGGCCATTGGTGAGTCACCCACATGACTTTCACTGATCTGCTTGTTGACTCAACTTGCACACCTCATTTCCTACTTGATCAAATTGCACTGCTCTTCCCATCTTAGCTGATTAGGAATGGTGACTTCGATTAGTCTCTGGTATATTTCATCCACTTCTGTGTACTTGGAAAATGTCGGTTTGATGATGAAAATATACTTGATCTCGTGTTTTATGTTGAGGTATGGCTGCAAAGTTTCTAAGAATGCCTTGCCTGTTATACTACCCTATATTCCCAAAAACTTGGAACTATCTTTGGCCACTGTGGCCATCTTCTGTTTGTAATCGGGAAGAGTCGTCAACTTGTCATTTAGGACCAGTAAATTAGGGAGATATTTCTTCTGCAAAGCCTCGATCTTGTTGAAGAACCTTTGAACTCCAATGTCCATGTTCTGGACTTTTTCTTCCAACTACAACATCAGTCCTCTTTTGGTCAGAACCCTCTTGACTTCGAGGATGGTTTATGTCCTATCTTCGATCTTCAGGTCTTCTAGTTCTTCTCTGGTCTTCGAGTTCAAGAATCTAATAATTTCATAGGCTTCAATGGGCATTTCTCCCAACTCTCCTTTTATTTTTTCAATAGCCTGCCTGCTCCTTAACACAAGTTCATTTTTCTCAAACATGATTTGCACCATAGGCCAGATTTCATTTATGGATTTGGAGATATCCATCCAAATATTCTCCTTTGCTTCGGCAAGTGTCTTGCCTGCCATTGTTTGTTTTTGTAGCTGCTGCAATTCTTGCTTAAGCTTTTCTGATGTTTGCTTCTCCATAGTGTAGCTTGTCTGGTAAGAAGACTTGAGATCCTGGAGGCTCTCAAATTCCTTTTTCAGTCTGTTGATTTCCGTTCCTTGTAATTTCATCTCCTCCATGGATTTTGCTAGCTCCACAGTTTTTTTCCAAAGCTGTTAGTGGGGTGGCTGATGGGATTTTTGTTGTGGTGGTCATTGCTACAGTTGTTGTGCTAACTCCTATGAGGGGAACTGCACTCAGTGGAATGACTTCCATAGGTGTTTCATTTTCCTTCTTCTTTACCAATCTCTCCAGCTCTGCTTCCATCTCTCTTAACTATGCATTCTACTCCATGATCAACTTGAGCATCTCATCCTTTTCACCTTTTATCTCAGCTATCTCTTTTGCCTGTGAATCTTCTGTAGGTGGCGGTTTCAGTTTCTTTCTCAGAGATGTTATCTCAACATTCTTTTTCTTGAGAATCTCCTCAACTACTTTCATATTTGAGGGATCATACCCAATCTTGAGCACCAATTCTTCTAAGGATTTAATTCTGTTGTCTTTTGCAAAAGATGATATCTTCTCCAACTTTAATTGGGTCTGAAAATTGTTCAGAGTAACCTGTAATTTAGCAGCAGTAGCAGAAGCATTGGCCAATGTAGAGAACACCATTTCTCCAGTTTGCCTATGTAGATCCATCTGATCCGCTGGATGTACATATCTAGTGTTGAACTCAAATGTTGTCGTCTTGTAATCAGTGATCGTCGTAGGGTCGGGCACCTGTGCCTGCAGAAATTCCATGTGCATTCTTTATTTCTCTGTATCAAAAGTTGATAACAATATGTGTTGTGTCGTGGATGTTTGCTTCCAAAACTAAGCATAAGTGTTGTTGGTCAGCATCTGATTCTTCTTCTTGATCATGTCGTATTTCTCAAAAATACTCAATTTTGCACTCCCTTGATTTGGTTGGTTTATTAGTGAAGTGTCAATCTGCTTCTTGGATGAAGAAGTAGACATGATTTGTTGGTTGCTTGAGACAAGAGGTTAATGATCACCTTTTGTAGTTGTAGTGGACTGGGTTTCCTTTTCACTAGTCGTGTCAGTTGTATGACTAGCTTTTGGCCTTTTGGTGTGTACCTAGAAATCCTCAGCCAAGACTTCTATGACAGAAGGGGAAGTATCCTTTTTGGGTCTTTTATCCTTTGGTACCTATGGGGTGGTTTTTTGAGAGATAATAATTGGAGGAGACTGTTATTCTACCTCTTCTAGAGTGTTCGCCTCCCACTCCGTTTGATTCAGAAACTTCTCTATTTTAGGCTTGGGTGCATGGACATACGGGATATTTTTATTTTTCACTCTCATCTCTGAAATTATCCCACACAGATCATAGTGCCACAGGAAACTTGTGTTGAACTTCATTTCCCTCAATAGCTTATCTACCTCCTCCCTGATCGCTCGACTATTGCAGATAAAAGATCCTATATGCCCCTTAATCCTCGGTTGTTGTTTCTTCTTCAGAGACACAAAGTGTATATCATCTGAATTTATCATTTGTCTTATATACTCCAGGGAAAATATCCTCATAGGAAAATACTTGGGCAGTTTGTATGGAGCTAACTCACACCCGTATACTCTGATTTCTGTGTGATTTTGGTACAAGTACCAATCTCCTGTCTTTGCGAGGTCTGAGAGGTGTAAGATTCTCTGGATCTCCTCATTTATTTTTGGCTCTGGTCTACCACTAAGCATGCTCACCACTGGATGGTAAAACTACTCAATGAAATGTTTGAAACTGAACTCTATGGAGTTCCTTCTGAGTAGTGAAGTCTATGATGTTACAGCCTGTGGTTTGTTGTCCTTGTCCATTTTTTGCATCAGGAAAGAGAACATTTATGCTTGAAAGAAGGTGAACATGTAACTCAATATCGAAGAATACCGGAACATGCCCTCTGTGGTGAACTTCAAAAGTTGTTCGTGGATGTTCCCTGCCAGGAAAGTGTTGTAGTCGAACTGGATAATGGCCTTTTCCTCAGCGGAGAAAATGGATAGGAAACCCAATATAGGTTCATCCACCCATTCGTCTGAGAAATAGCCAAGCAGACAACAAAGCGATGAAATAACTTGGTTTCCCTTTTCTGAGAATAGGGAGGAATGGTACGAGGGATTTTTCTTGGGGAGTTGAGCATCCTTTGGAAGGAAAAGCTCAAAAATCTGGGCTCTTTGGGGAAAAGACAGGTTCTGGTACAACTATGTTAGGATTTCAAGGTTGAAAGGGGAGGTGGGTTCGGTTCTAGGTATTTGCATCATTTGATCAATGGCCTCTGGTGTGATAAAGAACAGAGTTTCTCCAGATGATGAAACTATGGCTCTCTAGTCGAGGAGGCAATGAGCCTGACATTTGAGGGTGATTTCAGGAAAATGGTGGACTTGGGGAAAGAGATACAGAGGAAGATTGGATGCCCAAAGCCCAATTTCATCAATTCGATCTATGAATGTGTCTTTAAACCATGACTGCAATTCTGCGAAATCGCCTTGTCGGCTAATGGGATGCGGTCGAGGTCGACAGGGGGTGGGAGGAACAGATTTTCCTCGGCCTCTGCTCTTTTAGAATTTGGCACCATCTTTCAAAAGGTACCTACAATTGAAACAGAAAACATTGACGGGTAATGGCTATGGTTGGGTTGTTGACTAAAACAACAAGGAAGAATGAGCTTTCTGGTACGCGGAGGGTGTGAGCAGTGTGCAAATGGCAGAGGAGGGGCTAATTTTAAGTGAACGGGTATTCGTTGGGTGTGGGGGATAGGTCAGGAGGCTAACGGATATGTTAGCCTGTAGTAAATGGCCAATGGATCATTTGAAGTGTGATGTGGTAGGCAAAGGACGGGAGACGGATGTGCCAAGATGACATGGAGGGTGTCGATTGGAGGACAAGCAAGTATGAGGTGACTTGTGATGAGCGAATAGGGGGGAAGGACTAACGGAGTTATGAGACAGGACTTGTAGGAGGAAGGTAGTGGGATGTGACATCATGGGGTGGCGGCGGTCATGGGGTGGCGGCAGTATGTCAGAAGGGTGGTAAGTGGTAAGTGGTTTGGAAGGGAGGAGGTACGACGCAATAGATTGGTGACACGTTGGGTTGGAGCCCACAGGGAAAACCACCTCATTCCGGACCCCCCCCC
>JZKD02S0013361.1:309089-321166 GCA_000966675.3 Picea glauca
AAAGGTAGAATGGTCAGGGGGATCCAAAATCTCATCTTAGCTGTAGATCTAAGCGTCGATAACTCAGTCGTAGATCTATGTGTTATCTTTAATTTCCTGGCGCGATTCGATATGTGCTGCAAAAACTTAGGTTTAATGCCTTTTGTGGGTTTTGCGCTGCTTCTCATGATTTTTTGTCACCATGGGGTTAGGAAAAACACTTCCACATCAAAGTCATAAGTCTTCATCAAACATCAAGCATGTTTTATTGAAATATAACTGACTAACCTACATTCTAGCCTACTCACCTATGACATTTAGCTCGGATTAAACTGTTGGACTAAGAGATTACTCTACCCTAGGGTTATTTGACCAAGATTAGACAGTTTGATCAAATTTATTCACTAACTAACCTAACTACCTGGTTAACATTAAACATTTCAACCAGGCTTATTCACTAGACCTATCATCATAAATTCAAAAAGACTTAACCATGATTAAACTGTATGGATTTAAGTCATTGTTATTTCATGGAGATTTTATCCATTTTCTTTTATGCCCTCTTTTATTCTCTTTATTTTCTTTCTTTTCTTTCTTTTATTTTTCTTTCTTTTCTTTTTTTTCTTTTCTTTTTTTTCTTTTCTTTCTTTTCTTTTGAAAATAATTTGCATGAATAGAATATTATTTGCAAGATAACATACATCAATAGTAAAAAAATTCCAGTCACCAGATGATCCTATAAATTATAGGGTTATAACAGTGGCACCACTTGGGGATGGTACTCTCCTTGTGAAGTGCCAAGAACCTACTTTCTGATGTCTGCAAAGATTTTTCTCCATTTGCTTTATAGCTGCTATCTGTTTTTTGTTTTTATTTTGGAAACTTGGTGGCATTGATCAATGGCTTAGGGCCTTCGTTGTGGGCTTCAACCATCTTATCAGTGTCACCCACACAAAACCTAAATGAAAAGGAAAATGGTATGTACAATGAAAAATGGATTCATGAGATCTCGATTGGGGAGGCAAGTAATGCTTCAGCATCCTGCAATTAACCGGTCCACCTGGCAGGTCTATTCCATCACTGTTTTTGAGCAAAAATGCATTATTTCCTCTGAATGCCTAAACGGTGTAAGGTCCTTTCCATAGGCTATCAAATTTTTTGTGCTTACCCTTATCCTCATTTCTAGAATCCCATTTGAGAACCAAGTTGCCTAACTCAAAATCATCTTCTTTAGTCCTTCTGTCAAAAATCTTTTTGATGTTCTCCTGGATGACCTGAGTCTTGTTGTATACCTCTTCTCTGGGATGCATTAAATTAATCATTTGATTTAGTCTCTGTTGAACATTATTTGTTTCTACTTGTGCTTCCTGCAATAGTTTCATGATAGGGACTCCTAATGAAAGGGGAAAAATTGCTTTAGTGCCATATACCAATTGGTATGGAGACATACCAATTGCTCTTTTAGTGTTTATTCTGTCGGCCCAGAGTGTGAAAACCAACTTATTATGCCATGATTTCTTATTTTCTTGCAGTGTTTTCTTGAGAATGTTCACCAGACTTTTGTTTGAAGACTCAGCTAGCCCATTTCCTTGCGGATAATAAGTTGTTGAGTGCCCAGAGTAATGTGATATTGACTACAAAAATCTATGAGCCTTTTGGATCTTAAATCCGTTGCATTGTCAGCTATAATTTTTCTGGGGCATCCAAAACGAGACAAGATGTTAGTTTCTAAAAACTTGATGATAACAAAGTCGGTAGCTTGCCTGCATGGAATAGCCTCGATCCACTTGGTGAAGTAGTCGGTGGCCGTGAGGATCCACTTGTGTTGGCCTGAGGAGGATGGATGTATTTCACCAATGAATTCTAAACCCCATTGTTGGAAAGGAGCTTCAACTAAGATAGGTTTCATAGGGAGTGGCAAAAGCTTCCTTTTACCTTCAAAAATCTGGCACTTGTGGCAAGAAGTAACCTTCTGGTGGACGTCAGCAAACAAAGTAGGCTAGTAAAAACCAGCTCTCAGAATCTTGTTAGTTATGGTCTTCCAGCTCAGGTGCCCACCACAGTCTCCTACATGAAAATCTTGATGAACTTTGTCAGCTTTGTCTTTTAACATGCAATTAAGCAAGATACCACCAAGGTCTTTCTAATAGAGATTACCTTCTTGAACACAAAATTTCAATGCTTTCAATTTAATAAATCTGGCTTTGGTCTTAGTCAAACCAGGATGAGCTTGTAAATTTTGGAGTACAAAAATGAGGTCTGCGTACCAAGGGGAGTTTAAGAATACCTCTTTTATGTTTGGAGTCGCCTGCTCTTCCGGTCCGTCAACTGCAGCCAAAAAATTAATATCTAGAGCATGAAAATTAGACTCAGCCATTAGTTTGGCCAAACCCTTTCCTTTGATCAGTTTAATAGGTTTTATTTCAATGTCGTATTCCAGAATAACCACAATCCATTTTCCTCTCCTACCATCTGGATTATCTTGGGTCAGGATATCCTTAACCACTGCATTTGGAATGTATGCAATCATGTGAGAATGAAGAATATAGACTCTTATGTCCTTTATGGCTTTCGCCAGAGCGAAATCTTGCTTCTCCATTATGTTATAGTTCAAAGCCGCATCTCTCAAAGATTTGCTAAAAAACGTTTTGGGTTGTTCATAACCTTCACTATTTTTCTACAACAACATAGTTGCTATGGTGTGTTTAGATGCAAAAGAGAAAAGATAAAAGTCTTTGGTGTAATCTAGGCTGATCAGAACTGGGGCTTGGGTGAGTGCATGTTTCACCTACTCAAATGTCTGTTTGGATTCAGTGTTCCATTTGATTTTTGTGTCTTTTTTCAACATATTAGTGATGTTCCTAAGAAGTTCGGCCAGGTTTGGTATGAATCTTCTAAGGAAATTTATTTTGCCAATGAATGATTGTATTTCTTTGATGTTCCTAGGGTGTTCCACCTTCTGGATGGATTCTATCCTGCTGGGATCTATTTTAATTCCATCTTTCAAGACTATGTGTCCCAACAATTTGCCTTCCTCTAACCCAAAAAGGATTTTCTTAGGATTCAATGAAATCCCAAATTTCCTGCACTTCTCAAACACGCGTCTGAGGTTTAGCAAGTGTTCCTCATCAGATTTGGAGTAGACAGTCACATCATCCAGATAAATGACTATAAATCTCCCAAGTTCATCCACAAAAGCAATATCCATTGCTCTTTGGAAAGTGGTGCCAGCGTTCATCAAACCAAAGGGCATCTTCACATACATGAAGGTTCCCCAAGGTGTAGTGAATGTTGTTTTCTCTTGATCTTCTGGGTGGACAAGGACTTGGTTGTAGCCCGAGAAACCATCTAGTAAGGAGATCCTACTGGSCCTAACAACTTTTTGTAAAATGTGGTCCATTTTGGGAAGAGGGTAATTGTCTTTAAGAGAGACTTTGTTCAGATTTTTGAAATCTATGCAAAGTTTGATCTCGCCAGTTTTCTTCCTGGTAGGAACTAGGTTAGAGACCCATTTGGAAAATCTCAAGGGGACTATGATTTTTGCATCGTACATCTTTTTGATTTCTTTCTTTATCAGGGGAAGTAACTTGGGATTCATTCTCCTAAGTTTCTGCCCGAAAGGTTTTTGTTCTTCTTTTATGGGAATTCGATGTTGTATAATACTTGTGTCGTAGGATTTTAAGTCCTCGTAACCCAAGGAAAAAACATCCACATATTCCTTAAAAAGTTCAATGTATTTGCGTTTTTGCTTAGGGGGTAGAGATTTAGAAAGTTTTATCATCTTGGGTTTTTCTTTTGTTCCTATGTTTCACTCTTCGACCTCTTTACCACTAGCTTCAATTTTCGGTTTTTTGGCTACTTCGCTAAAATCGAACAAGTCTTCTAGCGGAACTAGACCTCTAGGTAACATGTTATTTTTCAACTGTAGAATACTAGAATCTATCTCATTTTCATTCAATTCATCTGCATCTACTTTAGTTTCATTGAGCTCTTTGGAATCTACGTTATTTACACTACCAATTTCAGAAGCAGATTTATTTACATCATCATCATTTTCAAAATCTATATTTGTACATTTGACCTCATTCTTACACTATAGGAAGTCTTCAATTTGATCATCATTGCCGAATACCTGCCAGTATCTGATGTTGTCTGGAACAGTTGGTCTGCACTTCACCTCCATTGTGTATTGGCGAGTGGGATGGAAGGGTATTTTGTAGGTAGCTATTGATGTAGCCAAACCATCCACCAGTATGTTTTGTCCCCTGGGCATTACCTGCAGGTCGATTTCAGTAAAACATTGAAGAGCATCCAAAACAACATTTCTATAAGCCCTAATTCTGGGGTGTTTAGCTGCATACTCACCTTTGATTTGCTTGATAATCAATTCAAAGTCACTCCTTACCATGATCTGTTTGGCACCAACTTTCTTTAGTAGTTTCAGGCAGAGCATCAGAGCCTCGTACTCAACTACATTGTTATTGCATTGGAAATTTAGTTTGTAAGAATGACTCTCAGAATAACTTGATCTGTGATTATGCAACCAAACTCTAGCTCAAGCTCCTTCTTTACTCACAACACCATCGAAATCCATGCTCCAAAAATCCGCTGGCAGTTCCTCACTCTCAACCATTTCAATCTCTCTTGCCTCAGTGATCTCTTTATCTTCTTTCGAATCATGTATATCATCTTCCAGCTAAGTCTTTTGTTCTTCCAAATCACCATCATTGTATAGGATGAAAGAATCCATATCAGAGTGTGCAGAGTATAGTGGGTAATTGTGTGGCTTTTCCTGACTGCCTATGATATACTTCATTAAGGTTTCTCTGTACAGTCTTCTTTGTTGTCTAAAAACCGGAATGGTGGCATATGACATATCTAACTGCAGGGTTCCTTTCAGTTTAGCTCCCCAAGATCTTGACAACAACATACCATACTTCAGGGGAATATCTACAACTACGATATCCATCACCATACTTTTCATTGGGATTTGAGCCAAGGTGATGCATAAGTCTTTAATCAGGCCTATACATTTGACCTTGCTAGAATCAAAAGAATGCAAATCTTTGTAGGGTCTGGTGACCTCAAGTCTCAACTTTTTCATCACAACTTTGGGCATTAGGTTATGTAAGGCGCCCGAATCCAGCATAGCGTTGTGTAATATTAAGTCATGGATATTCAGGCTGATGTAAAAAGGAGCAACAACACTGTTATCAGTTTGACCATCGACTTCAGGACCAAACAAAAGCTCAGGTTGATCATCGGCGAGATTTACCGTGTCTGAGTGCTGTGCAGACCCAACATTCAAATCCTTAGTACCTATTTCAGATTCGATACTTAAAGCCTTAATCACCTGCGACCTGTAAGCATTTTTATTCATCAGCTCAGAGAGGGGAATGGGAATTTTCAATTTAGCTAGTTCCCCTTCAAGGCTGGAAGGAGTGGAGGCTTTGCTTATGGTCTATACTTTTGGTTTATATGTAGGAGCTCGGTGGTCAGGTGCACTTGGTTGACTGATTGATGAAAATTCGGTCTGATTTGTTTTTTGTAGTATCTCTAGAGTTTTTTGTGTATGAGGTTCAACATTGCTCCTTTCAGGAACTTTCTTGGGAGGGTTTTCTGAGGCTTTCTTGGTTTCAGCAGCCTTCTTCGGAGAGTTCTCATTTTCCTTCTTGCTCCTCAGGTTATATTGTCGGTGAACCTCCATTATAGTGTTCTCAAAGGCATGTTGTTATGTTTCCTTAGCTTCCTCATTGACCTCTGTTTGTGAAAGGAGAAACATATTGTGCTCTTATTGGGTGAGGAAAATGGATTCATGATCGTGAACGTGATCACCCATGAGGTTTATATGAGTGTCATCAAACTCCTCGATTACCTCCTCCCCATCATCAGCGTAATTCTCCTGGAGGGGTGGTTTGATCTATTGATCAGGCCCCCTCTGCTCTCTTTGATCTCTAGGATCTCTTTGCTTGATCTGGGGTGGATTTCTTCTAAAGATTGGGTTAAAAATTTGAGGAGCGGCTTGGTTTTCCCTAGGTGGGTTTCTGTCAGTTACAGTGAGTAGCTCCATCATTTTCTCCATAGCTCTGGCTAGAGAGTCTAGTTTGGCATCTGATGAGGAAGTGGAAGGTTCTTCTTTGATAGTGACCCTCCTTTCTGTTCTCTGCCTGGCCCTTCTGGCCAAAATATTTTCTTCTACACTGACAACACTTTTCTGCATGTCTTCCAAAGTTGCAACATTTCTCTCCCTTAGCTGATAAGATATGTCTGCGTCAAATCCATCAGGGAATTTTATTAATGCCAAATCTTGTGGTGGTTTGATATTAGTTGGAATTGCATTGTACAGATTGTTGAAATGGATGCAATAATCTTGCACTGTCTCTCCTTGGTTCTGTCTGATGTTCTCATATTCTGACAGGATCTGTAGAGGATTTTTCTTCACCTCCCACCTGCCAAGGAAAGCTCGATGAAAAGCAATAATGTCAGTTATGGTAGCAGCACGTAAGGCCTTGAACCATTTTTTTATGTCTCCAGTCAGACTCCGTGCAAATAGTCTCATTTGCACATCAGCTTCATCCACTTTCTGCAAATCAAAAAAAAGTTCATTTTGTCAACATGTTGTTGTGCATTTAGAGGACCAGTACTATCAAACTGAGGGAGTCTAGTTTGATAATCTTGAGGCATGGCATGTAAAGGGAAAACCAACACCAATGGAGCATATCTTGTTGCCATGATTGGTGGAGGAGGTTGAACAACAACATGTTTGATAGGAGAGGTAGTGAGTGAAGTTGTAGAAGATGAAGGGTTGGGAGGAATGGAGTGACCTGGTTTAGATTTAACAGAAACTGCAGCAATAGTCAAAGCAGGAAGTTCGACTAATTGCTGAAGGTGGAGTTTGTCTAAGGCTTGACCAATATTCACAACTAGGTCTTCAAGCTTATCAAATTCTGGGTGAAAACGTTGATCAACTTCAACTCTGGGAGAGAGTATTTCAGGGGTCCTGGGCTGAAAAACAATTTGATCTAAAGTTATTTCACTGACAAAGCTGTCAGATTTTGTTCTGAAAAGGCTTTGTTCAAAAGATATATCAAACTCAAGATCTTGAAGAGTAGCTAACTTCTCTCGAAGATAAGGGGACCTTAGAAGCGGGATGTGACTCCCGAAAACCTCTGCAATGTTTTTCTTCCTGAGTAATTTTTCTGTCTATTGTTATTACAGGTTCTGGGTCTGGATGAGATCTAGTGAAAACTCTTTTAGGAGCTAGAATTTTGATGATGATTTTATTTTTAGGAGTCTTTAACTAACATACACAAACTTTAACAACCTTTGAACCTTATCTCTATATGAATTTAGGGTTTGTGATTAGTTTAGAAATAAAGTTTTATTTATCTTAGGGGAAAGAAAACAAGGGATGGAAAGTCTGTTCAGTTCCCCAGTATGGTCTCCAATTATGTTATCACTCTGTAAATTCCCAGAGGTTGTTGGAAAGCAAAAGAAACTTACCAGAGGTAACTTTATCCAACCACTTTGAAACTGGGATCTAGCCCTGCCAGTTTTAGAGAGGGATCTCTCTGTAAAATTTAACTTTGTTTTAAATTCAAATATTAGGCTAGTTAAAATATGTAGGACCGAGTCGTTTGTTTTTATAAAACGGCTGAAAGGTTTTACGCATTCATTGGGCTATGGGGTCTATTTTATAAAGGTAGAGATCAAAGAACAGATGTAAAGATTCTTCTCATAAGGCAGGATAATGCAACTATTGG
This sequence comes from Picea glauca, assembly GCA_000966675.3. Classification (NCBI taxonomy): domain Eukaryota; kingdom Viridiplantae; phylum Streptophyta; class Pinopsida; order Pinales; family Pinaceae; genus Picea; species Picea glauca. The sequence goes on from JZKD02S0013361.1 coordinate 316,832, forward strand.
ATTCTTTAGAAATAAAATGATAAACAACAGAAAAAGGCGAGATTGATTAATTATAAGCAAGAAGCATTTAAGAATTTCTTGACTACAACATAAGAAGAAAAACACTTAGATCTTTAAAATCCAGGAACAGAGTATGCAAAGGCAAATTTTGCAACTTTAACTCCTTTTAAATGATTAGGTTAGAAAACAAGATGATAACTAAGAGAGATACACATTCAACTAAGAATACAAAACTTCACCAACAGATGACACGCAGGAATCCTGTGAAACGTCTCTTTATATTATTGGAAGATCTCTTGATAAAATTACAATGCTTACAGCTTGTTAGGGCGTAAAAATCGACCCTCGGTACTTCAAAGTTTGAAGTATTTATAATCAAAATTACAAACGACCCTGACATTAATGATCAGGATGTGGAAGATTTTGAATCTAACTAACTAGCTAACAAGATACAAAAATTTAGGAACTGTCGATGATGTGTCAAATTCTTCATGTTGATTCTGGGGAAGGCCGTCGGTGAGTCACCCACATGACTTTGACTGATCTTCTTGTTGACTCAACTTGCACACCTCATTTCCTACTCGATCAAATTGCACAGCTCTTCCCATCTTAGCTGATTGGGAATGGTGACTTTGAGTAGTCTCTGGTATATTTCATCCACTTTTGTGTACTTGGAAAAAGGCGGTTTGATGATGAAAATATGCTTGATCTCATGTTGTATGCTGAGGTCTGGCTGCAAAGTTTCTAAGAATGCCTTGCCTGTTATACTGCCATGTATTCCCAAAAACTTGGAACTGTCTTTGGTCACCATGGCCATCTCCTATTTGTAATTGGGAAGAGTCATCAACTTGTCATTTAGGACCAGTAAACTAGGGAGACCTTTCTTCTGCAAAGCCTCGATCTTGTTGAAGAACCTTTGAACTCCAATGTCCATGTTCTGGACTTTTTCTTCCAACTGCAACATCAGTCCTCTTTTGGTCAGAACCCTCTTGACTTCGAGGATGGTTTATGTCCTGTCTTCGATCTTCAAGTCTTCTAGTTCTTCTCTGGTCTTCGAGTTCAGGAATCTAATGATTTCATTGGCTTTAGTGGACATTTCTCCCAACTCTCCTTTTATTTTGTCAATATCCTGCCTGCTCCTTAACACCAGTTCATTTTTCTCAAACACAATTTGCACCATAGTCCATATTTCATTTATGGATTTGGAGATATCCATCCAAATATTCTCCTTTGCTTTGGCAAGTGTCTTGCCTACCACTGTTTGTTTTTGTAGCTGCTATAATTCTTGCTTGAGCTTTTCTGATGTTTGCTTATCCATAGTGTAGCTTGTCTAGTAAGAAGACTTGAGCTCCTTAAGGCTCTCAACTTCCTTTTTTAGTCTGTTGATTTTCGTTCCTTGTAAGTTCATCTCCTCCATGGATTTTTCTAGCTCCACAGTTTTTTTCCAAAGCTGTCAGTAGGGTGGCTGATGGAATTCTTGTTGTGGTGGTCATTGCTATAGTTGTTGTGCTAAATCCTATGAGGGGAACTGCACTTGGTGGAATGACTTACATAGGTGTTGCATGTTCCTTCTCCTTTACCAATCTCTCCATCTCTTCTTCCATCTCTCTTAACTGTGCATTCTGCTCCATGATCAACTTGAGCATCTCATCCTTTTCACCTTCTATCTCAGCTATATTTTTTGCCTGTGAATCTTCTATAGGTGGAAGTTTCAGTTGCTTTCTTAGAGACGCTATGTCAACATTATTTTTCTTGAGCATCTCCTCAACTGCTTTCACATTTGAAGGATCATACCTGATCTTGAGCACCAATTATTCTAAGGATTTAATTCTATTGTCTTTTGCAAAAGATGATATCTTCTCGAACTTTAATTGGGTCTGAACATTGTTCAGAGAAACCTGTAATTTAGCACTAGCGGAAGCATTAGCCAATGTAGAGAACACCATTTCTCCAGTTTTCATGCATAGATCCATCTGATCCGCTGGATGTACATCTCTAGTGTTGAACTCAAACGTTGCCGTCTTGTAATCAGTGATCGTCGTAGGGTCAGGCACCTGTGCCTACAGAAAGGCCATGTGCATTCTTCCTTTCTTTGTATCAAAAGTTGATAACAGTCTGTGCTATGTCATGGACGTTTGCTTCCAAAACTGAGCATAAGTGTTGTTGGTCAGCATCTGATTCTTCTTCTTAATCATGTCGTATTTCTAAAAAATACTCAATTTTGCACCCCCTTGATTTGGCTGGTTTATTAGTGAAGTGTCAGTCTTCTTCTTGGATGAAGAAGTAGACATGATCTGTTGGTTGCTTGAGACAAGAGGTGAATGATCACCTTTCGTAGTTGTAGTGGATTGGGCTTCCTTTTCACCAGTCGTGTCAGTTGTATGACTGGATTTTGGCCTTTTGGTGTGTACCTAGAAATCCTCAGTCGAGACTTCTGTGACAGAAGGGGAAGTATCCTTTCTGGGTATTTTATCCTTTGGTACCTGTGGGGTGGTTGTTTGAGAGATAATAATTGGAGGAGACTGATGTTCTACCTCTTCTAGAGTGTTCGCCTCCCACTCTGTTTGATTCACAAACTACTCTATTTCGGGCTTGGGTGCATGGACATACGGGATATTTTTATTTTTCACTCTCATCTCTGAAATGATCCCACACAGATCATAGTGCCATAGGAAACTTGTGTCGAACTTCATTTCCCTCAATAACTTATCTGCCTCCTCCCCGAACGCTCGACTGTTGCAAATAAAAGATCTTATCTGCCCTTTAATCCTCAACTGTTGTTTCTTATTCAGAGACGCAAAGTGTATATCATCTGAATTTATCATTTGTCTTATATACTCCAGGGAAAATATCCTCACAGGAAAATACTTGGGCAGTTTGTATGGAGCTAACTCACACCTGTATACTCTGATTTCTGTGTGATTTCGGTACAAGTACCAATCTCTTGTCTTTGCAAGGTCTGAGAGGTGTAAGATTCTCTGGATCTCCTCATTTATTCTTGGCTCTGGTCTACCACTGAACATGCTCACCATTGGATGGTAAAACTTCTCAATGAACTATTTGAAATGGAACCCTGTGGAGTTCCTTATAAGTAGCAAAGTCCATGATGTTACAGCCTGTAGTTTATCATCCTTGTCCATTTTCTACATCAGGAAAGAGAACCTTTTTGCTTGAAAGAAGGTGAACATGTAAGTTAGTATCGAAGAATACTGGAACATGCCCTCTGTGGTGAACTTCGAAAGTTGTTCGTGGATGTTCCCTGCTAGGAAAGTGTTGTAGTCGAACTAGATAATGGCCTTTTCCTCAGCGAAGAAAATGGATAGGAAACCCAATATAGGTTCATCCACCCATTCATATGAGAAATAGCCAAGCAGACAACAGAGTGATGAAATAACTTGGTTTCCCTTTTCTGAGAACGTGGAGGAATGGTACGGGGGATTTTTCTTGGGGAGTTGAGCATTCTGTAGAAGGAAAAGCTCAAAAATTTGGTCTTTTTGGGGAAAAGACAGGTTCTGGTACAACTTTGTTAGGATTTCAAGGTTGAATGGGGAGGTGGGTTCGATTCTAGGTATTTGCATCATCTAATCAATGGCCTCTGGTGTGATAAAGAACAAAGTTTCTCCGGATGATGAAAATATGGCTCTCTGGTCAGGGAGGTAATGAGCCTGACATTTGAGGGTGAATTCAGGAAAATGGTGAACTTGGGGAAAGAGATACAGAGGAAGATTAGACGCCCAGATCCCAATTTCATCACTTTGATCTATGAATGTGTCTTTAAACCATGACTGCAATTCTGCGAAATCGAATTCCCACCTTGTCTATGAGATTAGATAATCCTTGTCGACTAATGGGATGTGGTCGAGGTCGACAGGGGGTGGGAGGAACGAATTTTCCTCGTCCTCTGCTCTTATAGACTTTGGCGCCATCTTTCAAAAGATACATGTAATTGAAACATAAAACGTTAGCTAGTAATGGCTATGGCTGAGTTGTTGACTGAAACAACGAGGGAGAATGAGATTTCTGGTACGCGGAGGGTGTGAGCAGTGTGAAAATGGTAGAGAAGGGGCTAATTTTAAGTGAATGGGTATCTGTTGGGCATGGGGGACAGGTCAGTAGGCTAATGGATATGTTAGCATGTAGTAAATGGCCAATGGATCATTTGAAGTGTGAGGTGGTAGGCAAAGGACGAGCGATGGGTGTGCCAGGATGATGTGGAGGGTGTCGATTGGAGGACAGGCAAGTCTGAGGTGACTTGTGACGGGTGAATAGGGGGAAGGACTGACGGAGTTATGAGACAAGACTTGTAGGAGGAAGGTAGTGGGATGTGACATCATG
>JZKD02S0013361.1:321323-345814 GCA_000966675.3 Picea glauca
AACAGTTGAGGGGGTCCGGAATCTCCTGTAAATCATCCATTCGTGCGTTGTCAGGATAACTGTAGATTTGTGCGCACTTGTTAATCACCATTCTGGACCCCCCCCCACCATTAAAGGTAGAACGATCAAGTGGATCCAAAATCTTATCTCAGTCGTAGATCTAAGCGTTGATAACTTAGCCATAAATGTATGTGCGATCTTTAATTTCCTGGTGCGATTCGATATGTGCAATGAAAACTTAGGTTTAATGCCTTTTGTGGGTTTTGCGCTGCTTCTCATGTTTTTTTGTCACCATGGGGTTAGGAAAAACACTTCCACATCAAAGTCATAAGTCTTCATCAAACATCAAGCATGTTTTATTGAAATATAACTGACTAACCTACATTCTAGCCTACTCACTTATGACATTTATCCCATATTAAGCTGTTGGACTAAGATATTACTCTACCCTCGGGTTATTTGACCAGGATTAGACAGTTTGATCAAATTTATTCACTAACTAACCTAACTACCTGGTTAAGATTAAACAGTTCAACCAGGCTTATTCACTAGACCTATCAACATAAATTCAAAAAGACTTAACCATGATTAAATTGTATGGATTTAAGTAATTGTTATTTCATGGGGCTTTTATCCATTTACTTTTATGCCCTCTTTTAGTCTCTTTCTTTTCTTTTTTTTCTTTTCTTTCTTTTCTTTTGAAAATAATTTGCATGAATGGAATATTATTTGCAAGATAACATACATCAATAGTAAAAAAATTCCAGTCACCAGATGGTCTTATAAATTATAGGGTTATAACACACAACGTCCTTTAGAAATGACCAACAAATTTGGTATCCATTTCTAAAACTATACTCTTGGGAAATCTATGGAGTCTCACAACCTCTCTAAAAACCAAATTCGCAACATGCATTGCGTCACTGGTCTTTTGGCATGGGATAAAGTGTGCCATCTTCGAAAATCTATCTACCACCAAAAATATGGAATCACTTCCTCTTTGTGTCCTTGGAAATCCCAATACAAAATCCATGTTTATTGCATCCCAAGGCCTTTCTGGAATAGGCAATGGCTGATACAACCCAGTGTTCTATTTATTCCCCTTGGCATAATGACAAAATCTTACAATTATTCACAAATTTCTTCACCTCCGCTCTCATACCTAGCCAATAATACGAACTGGCTAATTGGGTAAATGTTTTGTCATGGTCGAAGTGTCCGGCTAGACCTCCGCTATGCTTTTCCTTCAACAAATTCTCCCTCATCAAGCATCTTGGTAAGAACAAATGGCATCCTTTGAACAACAACCCATCCTGAATCAGATATTCGACCCACTGGCTTTTGTCTCTAAGTACAAGATTCACACCTGCTTCATATGCCTCTCCAAAATCTGGATCATTGTGGTACATTTCCTTAAGGTGGTCAAACCCCAAGGTCTTGATTTGAAATTCCTGCAGAATTAAATTTCTCTTGCTCAATGCATCAACAACCTTGTTAGCATTTCGAGAAATATGTTTAATGACAAAAGTGAAATTCTTCATAAACTCTATCCACTTAGCATGTTTCTGGTTTAACTTCTCATGTCTGGTTAAGAATTGTAAAGCATTATTATCGCTATACAAAACAAATTCCTTTGGTACGAGATAATGCTTCCATTTCTTCAATGCTTAGATTATGGCATAGAACTCTTTGTCATATGTGGAGTACTTCTTTTTGGCTTCGTTCAACTTCTCACTGAAATATGCAACAGGTTTGTTGTCTTGGCTTAAGACCACTCCAATGGCAACTCCACTCGCATCAAATTTTACCTGAAATGTCTTTTTGAAATCCGACAGAACCAGAATCGGTCGTTCAGTTATCTTCTCCTTCAATATGTTGAAGCTCTTCTCAGCCTCTTCTGTCCATTTGAAAGACTTGTGTCTTTTCTTTACTGTATCCATCATCTAAGCACTAATCTCGCTAAAGTTCTTAATGAGCTTCCGATAAAAACTTTCTAACCCATGGAAGCTTCTTATCTCAAAGATATTCCTTGGTGACGTCCATTCTTTGATCGATTTCCCCTTTTCAGGATCCATCTTCAACTTATTTGAAGAAATCACAAAACCCAAATATATGAGCTATGTCTTCAAGAAAGAGGACTTTTTCAAGTTAATTAACAACTTCTCTTGCTACAGCCTCCTCATCACCAATGCCAAATGTCTCAAGTGTTCCTCCTTACTCTTGCTAAACACCGATATATCATCTAGATAGGCAATCACGAACTTACCAACAAAATATTTTAATACTTCCTTCATCATCCTCATAAAAGTACTCGAGGTGTTCATTAAGCCAAACGACATAACAAACCATTCATGTAACCCCCCATTCATCTTGAATGTTGTTTTCCACTCATCACCTTCTCTCATCCTGATATGGTGATATCCACTTTTCAAATCTATTTTTGAAAAATAGTTGGCTCCACTCAGGCAATCCATCAAGTCATCCATCCTCGGCAATGGAAATATGTATCTGATGGTGATTTTTTTTATGGCTCTCAAGTCTGTACACATTCTCCATCCTCCATCCTTCTTCAGACTTAATACAGTTGGTACTACACATGGAATCAAGCTTTCTCTGACTAATCCTTTGTCTAACAGATCTTGAACCTGTCTTTTCACTTCCTCGTTCTCTTGAGGCATCAATCTGTACGCGGATTTATTCGGCAGGCTTGCTCCTAGTATCAAGTCAATGTGATGACTAATGCTTCTGATAGGTGCCAATGAGTTTGGCAAATCATCCACTACAATATCAACAAAATTCTCTAATAGCTCCTAAATTTCCTCAGGCAAATCCTCCAATGAAGTACTGGTAAGGATAACTCTTGGTTTCCTCACTACAAAAAACTGCATCTCTTGCTCCTTCTTTACTTCATCCAAGAGTTCCTTCCCACTCATGAGAAGTATGCTCGCTCTAGCTTCATCCTTCACCTTCTTTTCCTTAATTGGCAATAACATGTGTGTCCTACCATTTTTTCTAAGGTGTATGTATTCCTCCTCCCATCATGAATAAAATTCTTGTTATACTACCAAGGTCTACGCAACAAAACATGGCAGACATCCATAGGAATTACATCACATAGGATCTTATCCCTATATCCTCCTATTTTGAAATTAACCAGGCATTGTTGAGTGACTGTTACCTTATGACCTTTCTGCAACCATAAGACCTTATATGGCATCGAATGTGTAGTCGTCTCCATCTCCAGCTTCTCCACCATCTCTGTGGATACTAAGTTGTCAGTGCTCCCATTGTCGATTATCACCTTGCAAACTATGTCCTTCGTTTTGCAAGTTGTCCTGAACAAATTGTTCCTCTGCACTGGTTTTTCAGGTTCTGGATCTTGCTTCAAAAGAACCTTCTTCATCATCAAGGACCTTCCATCCTTTGCACCTTTTGTCTCAACATCTCACTTATGCGCTTCTAAGATGTGAGCTTCACCTCCCTTCTTTCTCTCGGAGCAATCCCAAGACATGTGTCATGTTTCCCCGCAGGCATAACATCTTACTTATCCTCCTCTGCCTCTTCCTCTTCCTCTGGGAAAAGAACTCTTACCACCACTCTGCCTTCCTCGGGAACTTCCTCCTCTCTCAGAGTGACTATGTGGTTTCTCTGCCTCATCCTTGGGCTTCTATGTTTTCTCCTGGGCAACTCCTTTGGCTCTGTTCAAGCTTTGACCTTTGTTTTAATGATTCTTCTTCCTAGCCAACTTCTCATCTTCTTTCAGCGCCATTTGATATGCGTCCTCTACAGTTCTGACTGTCGCCATGTTGATTTTGTCATGAATATCATACCTCATGCCATTGATGTATCTAGCAACTTTCTCTTCGTCTCTCTCCCTCTGTCCATCTCTAATGTTCAACTTGTAGAATTCTTCTGTGTACTCTTTTACAGTCAATCCTCTCTGTCTCAGGTTATGCATTCTCCTGAACATACTTATCTGGTAATCCTTGGGTATGAATTTCACCTTCAATTTGGCTACCATTTGATCCCAACTCTTGATCTTTTGTTTGCCTTTACTCCTCATGTCGGCCTGCAATTCATCCCACCATAGTGTTGCATGTCCTTTCAACCTAGTGACAACATGTCTTACCTTTTTCTCCTCTTCAACATCCTCATAGTCAAAATACTTGTCCATTGCTCGAATCCAGTCAAGCAATTATTCTGTGTCTAAATTTCCTTCATACATAGGGGTGTCAATATTCGCTCTAGCACCCAATTTGACAACCGCTCTCAGCAAGTGTTCTTCCGCAACATCCTCAGCTACAACTTCTACAACTTCGACCTCTTCGATTTCTACCTCGCTAACATCTCCAACATCTAGTGCCCTCCTTTGTGTTGTCTCGATGGCATCCATCCTCACACATAGTTCTCTCATCTCCCTTTCCATAGCTCTATTGGCTATAGGTGGATCATCATGTATCCTAGATGGCATTGTGCTGATGTTTATCTTCCTCCCTACAGAAGTCAATTTTGTATTCTGCTCTGATACCAGTATAGCGCAAACACCCTTCCCTCCAAAGGGTTGCATGACCTTCCGGTCTTGGATCATTTAGATTTTTGATTCATAACGACTCCCTAGGTCCCTATTGACACCTGAAACTATTCCACCCACACACATAGGTCTCTCTGCAAGTGACCACAACTATGACCGTGGGCTTATCCCTTCGCAGTTCAAACTTGGAGGATATCCTAAATCCTTTCTTCACTCCTTCCCGAAGCGCTCAGCTCTGAGTCTCTGAAATCGCACCATGCGTCTGCTAAGATTCGTCGACCCCACAATGGTTCGGACTTTGCAACCCACGAAACTCTAGGCCTTTCACTCACAACCTCCAGTCTCCCGATTTTTGAATTCTTGAATCTCGTTGCCACGTGCTCTCCTACAATCAACGTTCAGGATTGAATCACAACTTCGAACTTCGCGACTCGGTCTTCGTCAAGTTTTCAACTTTCCGAACCTTTGAAGTACCGAAATACTTCACGGTTCTCCTCCTTGCAACTTCACCAGATCCGATGGTCTGGGATCATCTGTCTCCCTCTGAGAACGAATCTTGCCCACTGGCTTTGATGAGAAATTCAAGGGATCTTTTCCTTGAAGATTTTTGTTGCTCCCCCTCCTGATCTTTCCTTCTTCGATTTTCTTTTTCCTTGTCCCTCTAAAAAATCCCTTTGACACTTAGTCGAGAATTCGATCTGTGCACACCTTGCAACATATCTCTCTCCACGCTTCAACTTTTGTGGATGAATTCACACTCCTTGTGACTGTTCTCCAACCGCTTCTATCTCCCCATGACTGAATCACGCTATCCTTCCTGAGCTTTCGAGTCTGAAAAATCTGTCACGCACTCCTTGCAAACGTCAATGCACTCCTTGCATACATATAATTTCCCTTATCTCTTCTGATATTTCGAGTCGAAACAGACTCTATCACGCACTCCTTGCAGACACTATGCACACCTTGCACTCATTCAATAAAGAGAATCAATCGAAACTTATCTACTCCTCACAATGACTCATACATTCAATGAAGCAAATGCAGTCATAGTTTCAAGAACATAAATAATAGAGAACTAAAAAATAATAGAAAATCTACCATTCATTCAGATAAACATATATTCAACACACATTTGGGACAATATATCTCTGTTATATTCATCAAACTAAAACTTACATACATTTATACAACTTTTCTCTGCACCTCCCTGCTCTTAGCTTACAAGGGCAATCTACACACTAGATTCAGTCCTAACAATAGCTACTAGACAATATTACAAAGCGTTATACAAAAGGGACTCTCTCAAGTTCTTCCCTCCAACTACTCTAAGTTATCTTAATGAAATTGAATGCTATCAACTACTTAACACTTATTACAATAAATATCGAGTCAGACAGATAAGAGTGCAAGCTCCAAATTTGTATTGCGATCTGATTCATTAAAGAAAAATGCATTCCCCCATCAACCTTACATGATGGTTCAGCCTTCGATCATTTAAGATATTCATGGATTAAAATATTTGTCAGACATCACATTAATACATTGATCGTTTGAAATTCAAAATATTTCAAATGTGTGCTAGTACGCCCAACTTTCTTCCACGCTTGTGTTTTTTTGGTGATGCTCCTACATCACAATGGTGGATCTGATTACATTGAAAAAGAACAACTCCTAAACAACTTTACTAAAAATAGTAAATTCGTTTTGACCATCTTTAATGCAAAACAAAAAATAGCTTATACAATCATATATATGAGCAAATTTCAAATATGATGTTGTTGATGAGTCATCAGGTGCATCTGGATACCATTTAGAGACAATTGGTGTGCAATTGGGTAACCTCTGTCACCTTCGCATAGAAAATTGGTGCTAACGCTATGCAAGTGCTACCTACATTGTTTGTGTAGAAAATTTGTGTAACACACTTAATTTTCTTGAAATCCGTGCAAATTCAGATGGAATCAACTTGATGAAGACTAGTGCTTACCTCAAAAACTGTATTCTCATCACCTCCCATTTTTCTTTCTAATCATGTGTGCCTACAACATTTGCGTAGCGAGAGCTCGCTATGGAAGTGTTGTGTATGACAATTTACTAGTCCAAAAACTGCAGCTATGCTTAGGAAACGATTTATGTTGTCACCCTTCTCTAAAAACCATTCTCCATCATTATGTTTTTTGTAATTCTTAAATGCAATCTCCCATAATGAGCACAACTTATATGACATAATCAAAACTTGAGATGACCACTTACCCCAAAAGACAACATTGTAAGGTTTCTTCACTCATATCTCTGCTACTTCTGCAAGTAGTTCTAGCCTCCTTCTAGCTTCATAATTCAATTGCATCTTTTGTTTGAGATAAATGTTTTCCTTCCTTAATGTTAAGTTTTGTACCTTCAAATTTCCCACTTGCCTAAACAGGGTTGTATTTCTTTTCAATTTTGACCGGGCATTAGAAATGGCTACACAAGAATTATCTATGGCTGGTTTGCATTCCTTAAAGTGTTTCATGATTCTATCCTATGATATCATATTTTCTTCCATGAGCTGGATGATTTGATTTTGAGCTTCCCTTTACTACTTATTTAGCCATCTTATGTTCTTTTCTCCTTCTGTGGGTGAAGTAGGAGGTCTTTCACTTGCTGCAAGCTTGCCCCGTATCTCTGAACTCTTATTCCCGGCTGAGGATCTTGTCATAGTGTTGTAGGCTTGGCTAAAACTGTGGTCTCGGGTATTTGCATGACTTCCTTCCCCTTTGACCTTTAATTCTTGGGCTCTGCCTTGTTTTGTGGTCTTTGTTCCTCAGAATCCTTCTTAGCTAGCTTCCTTTTCAATTCTTTTCTCTCTTGTTAAGACTGAGCTATAACATGTTGAGCCTCTCTAAGTTGTTGTTACAATCCCATAAACTCTGATTATTTCTCTCCTAATTTAACTTGTTCTTCATCCATATCCTGAGATGCAACCTCAACAAATATGTCTGCATTGTAGGTGTGGGAATCCTTCTAGCAGCTGACCTTGTGGTCGGTCTGCTGGGTTTCTGTCTCTCCTTAGGCTCATCAATGAATAATAACCTCCTAACTTTCTTCAGAACTAGCTGGCTCGGTGAAGAGCCCTCAACCTCTTTTCCTTTTCCCTTTTATGCAACACTTCTTCCTTTTTCACCTGAGCTGTTAGAGGCCAATCTTTCAGCAGACAAGGGGGTATCTCTTTTGGGGTCAAGGGGAATATTGGTTGAGGCTAAGAAGGAATCCCAATCCATGTTCAGTTTTTTAAGTTCCTCAACCACTAGTAGCTTTACCAAGGAAAAGTGAAACAAGCTACTCTTAAGTTTGTCAGCCTTGGCTTGGACTTTATCTTCCATTTTACCTAAGCTTTTATACAGGTAAAAGGGTAAGCTTAAGGGTTTTTTTCTTGTGAAATGCATGAGGAGTCTCACATGGTACTGGTACACCACGCCAAACCTACCCTCACAAGTGAAATACCTTTGTATAACCCTTAACAACTTCTCCTAGGGATCTATCACATACTCCCTAGGAATAGTGGCACCAATATTTTGATTTCTATGCTTAGGCTTCGGGAAATCAATGTAAAACACGGGATCAAGAGGAATACCTTTGAACCATTTTTCTCCTTGGATTGGAATCTCTGTTGCAACTACTATTGTCTCTTCTGATACTAGGAAGATGACCCCAACAACTATTGTCTGGACACCATTATAATTTAGGGAAAAATCCTTTGTTAATTGTATGTTATACCCTTGGATCTTCTCACAAAACCTTATGCACCCGATCTACTCAAAAGACACTCAGAATGGAGGGTCTGAATTCACCAAATTGAGACCATGTGGTTCATACCTTAGCACATTGTTTCCCCTGTACTTCTTCTTCCCCTGCATTGTCATAGCTCTATGGATATCTCTGCAAGATGGATTCAAAACTATGACAGGCAAAAAGGTCTTCAAAGCACAACATGAAATTTGTGCAGCAAATCAACAGGGTTGGGGTTTGCTCAAATTAGCGTAAAAAACTTTTACTGTATGAGAGGCAGGTTACTTAGCAAGTATAAAGGCATGGATAAAACAATATTTAAATGTTTTTTAACAACGAATGACTAGATATAGGATGTGTAGCGAGGACAACTGCACCAGGTTTTGCATAGTGAGGAAAGCGATACAGGGTTTACGTAGCGAGGGAGTCTGCACAAGAGTCATGTAACGAACAACAGAGTTTGTGTAGCAGAGGATTCTTGGAGCTTGCTCGAGAGGAAAAAGGCCAAATCATAGGTCGAGGATGCATGCAAATGGATAAAAGGTGGTGAAGAGGCATGTATGAATTGGTAGGGAGAGGTTTTGAGAGGGGAAGTACTCGTTTGAGGTGATAAGACCTTTCAAATCATTTAAGTGACTTGTGCAACACATACAGTGTTTGAGTTTCCAAGGTACACATGACATGAGGACCATCACCACTTTTATTGGCTTAATCACATGTGATTATGTTTACTGATATACTTTGACAAGACCTTCCCTCCTAGACTTATGACTTGATTTTGACATAGCATTGTCACTTTATGAAGTCATTTTAAACTCAAAACCGAGGACCTTTACAAAGTATTTCATGATGATAAACATCATATGGACCTTTAATGACTTCTTCACCTTCATAATATGTAATGATGTATACAAACCATTTGACTCAGACTTATGATTTGACTCTCATTTGACATGCACCTTATCTTTTATTTGATCAATAACCTAAGGTTTCTTGAATCATCCCATGAATCAATACATACACACACACTATGACCCAATTAGGAATTCCTTGGTCTTCTCAAGACCAAGGGATGAATTTTCAAACTCTAAACAAACTTTCAACCTTACCCTAAAAATAATGATGCTAACAAGATAGACGAGACAAAATGTGACTAGCCTGAAATGAACTTACCTTACATGCATGCACAATTTTTTCACTCTTTGGAATAGGGATTGTGGTTTGGGGTTCGGTCTTGTCCAAACGACCAATTAGTAATGAATGAAATGTTATCCTACCTGGCCTTTCTAGCTATAAATTCTTCCATTAGATTAAGTGCCCCCCTTCCTAAATGAATTTTATGGACCCCCCTCCCTTTATGGATAGTGTTTGGTTATGGTTTGGAATTTTTGCTTGGTCTTTGCTTATCCTTGCTTGGTGTGCTAGCCTTGGAGAAAGGTGTGCTACCTTGGTTGGCTATTGGATTGCTTCTGGATTTATTTTGTCTGTCAAGGTTAAGGTGCTCGGGGGTGGCCTTTGTGCCTATGATTGGGTGAAAATATTGCTATATTGTCTATGGTGAAACGAGCACACCTATTTTTCTAACAGGTTATCGACCCACACTGTCTTCGAACAGTCTAATAGCTGCAAGATAGATTAGGAGGATTTTCTCAATTACAATTGTAGTTGCAGTCAAAGTTTTGTTGCAGCAACAAAACCCTAACCCTCTTGTTAAGGAACCTTAAGTGAAAAGCTTAGCGCACCCTAGCCTAGCGCACCTCCTGGTATTCTCAGCAAGCCAAGGCATCAAAGTCAAAGGTTGACCAAGTCAAAGAAGTCATGACTTACTCTATGAAGTCAGAAAACAAGTTAGAAGGGGATTCTAACTTCGGAGCATGGAAGACAAGGATTGAACTCATCTTTGCCAAGAATAAAGTGTTGAATATCGTGAAAGGAAAGATCATGGAACCATAGTTTGAAGCAGGAAAAGAGAAGGAACCCCAGAACGCTGCAGTTATGGAGAAGTTCAAGGAAAATGACATCAACGCTATGAGTATCATAGTGGACTCTGTAAGAGACCACTTGATACCCTACATCTGTCATCTTGACTCATCTAAGAAGATGTACGATGCCCTAACTAACCTCTTATCAATCAAAAACATTGGACAAGTAATGAGTCTGAAGAATGACCTCTGTGACATGAAAATGAATGATGATGACAACATAAGAATCTCCCAGTTAAGAGATCAACTACAAGCTATTGAAGAAATCATTTCAGAAAAAGGAACTGGTAAATTTAGTACTCAATGGGCTTCCCAAGACATGGGATGCATTTGACGCAATCATGAACACAAGAAAGGAGTATCCCACATTTGAAGTACTTTGGAATTTTTGTGCACAAGAAGAATCAAGGATTAGCACAAAAGAGAAATCCAAAAAGAAATATGATGATCAAGTCCTCATAGCAAAATTCAAGAATTTCGGGAATAAGAGGAAGTTTGGCTTAAGGAAGAAACCAAATCAAGAAAAAGGATATGTCAAAAATAAAATGCTTCAACTGTCAAAAATATGGTCACTACAGGAACCACTATCATTATTTAAAGAAAAGGAAGAAAACATATGAAGCAACAATTGCCGAAGAAAAGGAACCCTCAAAGAAAACCAAGCAGGATAAAACAAACTTCTTCTTCTAGTCAAGGTAACAATAATCTTTTATAACATAGTTCTTGTACATACCATGTTTACATAGTTCTTGTACATATCATGCATATCTATTTCTTAGAAGAAAAGATGGTCAGTGAAATAATACCTATGGAAGAATAACAAGATAAGGATTTCTATTACAATGACTACAAGAAGATGAAGTACGTTGACAAATTCTTGAGGAATCTATTATATAAGTAACAACTGCCAGATAGGCCGAAATCAAAATCAAACTTGAAGAGACCCAGAAGGATTCAAATCAGAAAGAAGACAGTAATCAAGAGGAAAATAGAATAGAACTTGTGACACTTTGTAGAAGGCAATACAGATGCAGACAGAAGCATGGACTCTCTTAGATGGAGGGAGATGATTATAGAATTCTAAAAGAAGATCATGCATTAATGCATGAAGGAAGGATTAGGAGGGAGCTCATCCTAAATGATATGATCCATTGAAGAATCCATGAAGATTATGAAGTATCTTTCCATGTTCCCTATTGAAAGTAGCAGCCATGATAAGCAACACGTGTTCAGTTTGACTCTAGAAGAAGTCTTCTTCGAAAAGAAGTCTTAAGTATCCTTGGTTGTCCATCTAAATCTATGTTCCTATGATGAAAGGAAGAAGTTGGAATCTTCAGGAAGGAAGGGCATGGAATCTATAGAAGACTCCATGGACCCAAAAGTTAAAGAGGAACAGGAGGAAGAACATGAATATTCCAAGAAAGAAAGAAAAGCTAGAACAACCAGTTATTATACCGAGAATCATAAGACTATCAGCTTGGTTTGAACCCACTAGAAGCAATCAAATAGAAGAAATGGAAGTTGTGATGAAGAACAATGTCTGTAAGAAAATGTGAAAAAGACTTATGAATGGAAGCATTGGGAGATTTAGAACTAGAGGTTCTTCCAGAAGGAGGGAGAAGACTATGATGACGACTTGTTCCAGTAAACTAGATATACCTCTTACAGTATCCATGGATTGAAATTTACATGTAAAAGATTGTTCTTCCCAATAAAGCAAATTGAGAAAGAAGCTTATACCAGAAAGAGACCCATGTATGCAAATGGAAGAAGACCTTGTATGGATTCAAGAAACTTGATGCAGAGTATCTCATATACATCATAAGCATGGCATAAACTTCCTATGACAGAGAAAGTGCATCAAAATGGTTACTCATAAGTCCAAGGTGATGGATTACAAATCCATGGCTAACTCTCATGATAATAGATTTGAAGAAGTTGAAGAAACTCTAATCCAATAGACCTATCTCTGTATTGACAATTGATTAACTCATTAATGTATTTGGAGAATACTCAGCCATATATTTGTTTTGTGGGATGTTTAAATTATGACATACAATTGCATGAATTTATCAATTCATATTGGGTAGGGAGTGTAGATGACATAAGAAGTGCCACTTGGATATGTTTCGGTTTGATATTTTCCACGATGTCATGGGCTAGCAGGAAACATAAGTATGCTGCACTCAACACTACATAAGCAAATTATATTTCATCTTGCGATGCTTGTACATAAGCAAATTATATTGCATCTTGTGATGCTTGTACATAAGCAATGTGGCTCTGTAAGTTGGTTTCTAGACCATTTGATCATGTGTTGAATTCGAACGTGATATATTGTAATGATCAGAGCCATGTGAAGCTTTAAGAGAAAACGATGTTCCATGGAAGGCCTAAGTACATTGAGATAAAGCATTATATTCTCCGTGATAAAGTCTAGAAGAGAGAAGTGGTTCTCCAGTATATCTCCACAGATGAGCAGATAGTAGATATTTTGGTAAAGCCTCTGTCCAAGATGAAAAGTTTGCATACTAAGAGACAAGTTGGGGCTCATGGAGATGACTTCCTTATTGGAAAAGGAAGTGATTACTCCTAGGTTGGGAGGGAGAAATGATATGTTATTGATTTATGGACAGTCATTTTCCAGTTTAGAAAATGGTCCAAGATGGGCAACTCCTTTCCAGTTCGGAAAGTGGTTTGAGATTTCTGACAGACATGCATTTTCCAGTTCGAAAAATGGTTCATATTGGACAGTCATTTTCATAATGAAAATGGTCCGATAGATTTTTAATGTACCATAGACAATGATTCCCCTTGTGGCCAGTGTGGGGGAATGGTATAGGACAATCATTCTTCTTGGCAGTCACTTTGAGTAGTGGTCAAATAGAATGGTATGCCTCATCAAGCAGTCATTCTTTTGAAGTTCACAGTTGCGAGCAATTTCAAATAATGGTCCATTTTGGAGGTTGGTGCAGGACAGTCATTTCCATAGGAAATGGTCTGGACAGTCATTCCCTAAGGCAGACTCATTCTCTCCAGGTTGCACTGTTATTAGTGCAGGAGGAATGGCCCAATTAGGTGAATGGTTCAGGTTCAACAATCATGGACATACATTCCCTAGGGTAGACTCATTCTCTCCAGGTTTCACTGTGATTAGTGCCGGAGGAATGACCCAGTTAGGTGAATGGTCCAGGCTCAGAAATCAGGGACAATTATTCTTCTATGCTTGGGAAGAATAATCCAGATAGCCCATGGATGATGTTTTACTTTCTGAGGGCAGATGCTCTTCCAGATCTCACAAATGTGAGTGGAAGAATGGCCCAGATGACTCAGTTTGTATCATGATATTGTTATCTAGGTTGATATCAGGTTATATGATTGTTGTAGAGACTGTATGTCTCTAGACAATAGTTGTATGCTATTGTGGTGGATGTGATCCACTGGTAGTGATTGTATATCACTGGTTAGTAGCAGTGTGCTACTGAGAGTGGTTGTGTACCACTGGATAGTATTTATATACTACTATGAATAGACATAGTTGTGTTCTATTAGATGTCATTGTTCTACTTTCCATGGAGACTATCTAGTTGGACAATGATGATGATGCTCATGATTTGATTATGAGATAGCATGTGTGGCTATGATGATGCTACCGGTTGACTGATCTGTTTTTTCTCAATACCATTGCCTTTAATACCTCCCTAGCCATGAGGGAGTGTTGATATTATGTTAGTTGTGGGAGGTATTAACCTCCACATGTAACCTTTGACAAGACTAGAATATTTCGGGAAGCAAGAGAAACCCTAAAACATTGGATAATAACCCCAGGAGACAAATCGTCTCAAGAGAATATTTAATATTGAGTTATTAGCCTCCATAAAGAGAAGTCGGTCCAGTCAAGTGAGATAGAGCAGTATAAATAGAGGGTGCTAGAGCTCATTTGTCACACTCACTCTCACAACTACATACAACTAGTGGTGTGCAAGTTTGGAGAGGAACTGCAACTGCAATTACAACTGCTACAACTAGAATTTCGATTTTGGCTTGGACTTTCTCTTGGTTGTGGTTTGGACTTTCTGCTTGGTCTATGGTTATTCTTGCTTGGTGCGCTAGCCTTGGAGAAAGGTGTGCTACCTTGGTTGGCTATTGGATTACTTCTAGAATTATTTTATCTGTCAAGGTTAAGGTGCTCGGAGGTGGCCTTTGTGCCTATGGTTGGGTGACAATATTGCTATACTATCTATGGTGAAACAAGCACACCTATTTTTCTAACATTCATCTCATAGATCATGCATGAATGATAAGCAAAAAAAGATGTGGAAGTAAAGAAAGAAAACATAATAATCTCATATACAATGAAATAGAAAACATAAACCCACTACCGAACAAAGTGAAGTAAACGGGTTCCCTTTATTCCCCTCATTCCATCCATTTTTCCCTTAAGAGAGGGTTGGTTAGGGCAAACCAAACCAATATATGAAGTCAATCACTCAAGCCAGAGTTATTAACATAACTTGTCAGTGTATCCCCCTACACTCGCTCCCCCTCATCGGTGTATCCCCCTACATTCGCTCCCCCCTTGTCGGTGTATCCCCCTACACTCGCTCCCCCCCTTCGGTGTTATAGCCATGGGTGAAAGAAACAACCTATAGCCTACTCAAACAAGATCAACCTATCACTATCAGAGATTTAAGGATTAAAAGAAAAGGCACCATTTCCAAGTTTGAACCTTTTTGAAGCTCTCCTTGGCCTCAGTGATAATGAGGAGGAGATGTACAATATTGTTAGTTCTCAATGAAGGTTATATCATGGAATGTTAAGGGTCTATTTGACCCCGAGATAAAATATACCATCCACCAAGTTCTTTCTACAAACGATGGGGTAGATGTGTGATGTTTATAGAAATTCAAACTTACTAGTTTTATGTTTCGAACGACCTTATATATTATCTTGTCATGTTCCAAATTGTTTATATCCAACCACATGGAAGACAAGGGTGGGCTCACCATTCTCATTGCTCCTCACCTTACGATGGATGTAATTGACTAGGGGGAAGACCCCTCTCAATGGTTTCTTTATATTATTTTAAACTTGGATGGCCACATTGTCGGCCTCACTAATATTTATTCCTCAAATGTCTTGGGCGAGAGAGTGGAGGGGTGGCAGTGGTTAGAGGATGAGTTGTTGGACGCCCCCTAGTTATTTTGTGTGGATTTCAATATGGTAGAACACCAAGAAGAGAAACAAGGTATCTTATCGACCATAATTCCATGTGGGGAAAAAGAGGCCTAATACTCCTCTAGAGCTAGACATATGTTGTATGACCCTGAGAGGTCCCGTCGATTTGATTCCTCAGAAATCTGGTTCACTTGGAACATTTTTCGACGTGGATAAGAAAGAATATTGCAAAGGGTTGACATAACCATGTTGTCAGAGCATAATTCCTTCTATTTCGATGCCCCCATTAACTTACCATTGCAAGTGGTCAACATAACCACTCTTTCATACCACCAACCGATTTGGTTCCAGATCTCATGGGGAGCACGAAAAATGTGTATGCAATGAACTAGATATTTCATGAATACCTCTCACCTACAAAATCTGGGTTGTGTTACTTGTCTCTAAAGAGTGTGGAACCTTATCCTTTAGCCTCAGGGAAATGTGGTTGGATTGCCTCATGGGCCAATGCCATCTCTTGTACTGTGGCATAGAGGCTATGGGTAGAAAATTGTTTCCATCCACTAGAATCGCAACAGGGCCATGCATAAATAATTTTAGTCAATCCATGGATAAAATAAAAATGGATTAGACTATTGAAAAGGGTACGAAATAGACTATGAAACTTCAAGACCCAAAATTGCCACATTCAATATGTATTATGAGATGAACTTGACATATTTTGTCAAGTTCATCTCATAATACATATTGAATGTGGCAATTTTGGGTCTTGAAGTTTCATAGTCTAGTTCGTACCCTTTTCAATAGTTTTTAAGGTCTAGAATGCTCCAATTTATAACTTCATCAAGAACTTTCTTAAAAGAAGAACAACCCAATTGGAGTATGTATGTGAAAGTTCACCCCCAATAAGTAGTTAAATGTTGTTTTGTTCACTTTAATGCCATACATAAGCCTTGCCAACCCCATGTTACTCACACATGTGGAGCTAAAAACATAAGGCTTTTCAAGAAGATTCCAAAATACTTAGGAGAATCCAAAATCCTACTCCTAACATAAAAGAGGAAATAAATCCATAGGCACAAAGGGAGATAGGGGTTCAATTTCCATTTTAGAGAAATTAGGTTCCATAGCATAGCAACACAAGAGGAATAAAGGATATACCAAGACAAAGAAAAAGAAGAAGGGCAACCTTGTAGAAGTTTGTGGTAGGCTACAATGTCCATTCACTCCATAACAAGTTATCTTTCTCCAAACTTTTAATTGTAGTCCCCAAGATAATAAAAGTGAGACACAATCATTTATTTCTTGATATTTTTTTTCCCTCATAGGTTTCTCTAGATGTAAATCATGTGTCCATGGTGTGTTATGTTTGTTGTAGTTGTTTTCTTAAAATCTTTAAATAATATGAACAATATGCTTCTATGATTGCTAAAGGTCAAGCATAAGTAAATCCATACACATAAAAGAGAGTCCTATGTATTTGCAATGATATTTTCCTGTAAGGAGAAAAAAAATCATTAAGATTTGATGTTATGAATTCACCATTGGAATATTCATGGGAGTTTACAAGTCACATAAAGTCATATAAGATTTTGCAACTAATCAAATTATCCATTTAACTTTTAGATTAAGTCGACATCCAATTATGAAGTTGTTATAACATTTTTATTAATCCCATCACCCATCCTCAAGAAAAATTAAATTACATGTTCACTGGATTGATAATTTGTCTAATTATAAAATTATTCTCACATTTCAAGTAATCCCATTACTCATCATCAAGATTAAAACTCTCCCCACCAACCAAAAAAAAGTCCCTCATTTATGGTAATCCCATTACCCACGATCAACAAAAAGATTGAAACTCTTTCCACTAACCAAATAAGTATTACCCATGATCAAGGAGAAGATTGAAACTCTTTCCAGTAACCAAAAAAGTGTCCCTCATTTATAATAATCCCATTACCCATAATCAAGGAGAATTGAACTACATATTTATTTTAACATGCAAATTTAATGCTACTTGATATTGGGTAATGGGATTCCATGAAACATGGGAAAAACTTCATAATTGGATGTAGAATTGAACTTCATGTTTATTTTAACAAGTAAATTTAATGCTTTAATGCTACTTGATATTGGATAATGGGATTCCTTGCACCATGGGAAAAACTTTATAATTGAATGTAGTATTAATCCAAAAGCTAAATGGATAATCTAATCCATAATCAATTAATCTAAAAGCTAAATGGATAATCTAATCCATAATCAATTAAAAGCTAAATGGATAATCTAATCCATAATCAACCTTATAAGAATAGGTTTGGTAAGTGGTAACCATTAAACTCCAAAATCGACATATTTTTATTTTTGAAAATGTTTTTAAACAAATAATAAAAGCACTTTACATCATTTACCACAATTGGCCTCCCCTTGAAGCATAAACCGATCACAAGCATTTCTGATATCCCGGACTTGCACCTAACACCAATTTCTTGTTCCTGCTTGCGAGAAAATTGAACTTTGGTGTCGAGCTTAATGTGCCATTACCTTTTCGTTGAACCATGGACACATTGGCAATTCCAACATCAACATTGAAGCATTGTTATGTCTTCAATTTTTTTTTTTTGAATAACCTAATGTACCTTATCTCCACTATATAACCTATCAAAATTGGTGAATTAAACTCTCTACTTAAAAGGAAAAACTAATGGGTTAAATTTTGAAATAATGATCATTTTGTGGATCGGGGTGGCATTTTGTTCTACGAGCCAATAAATAATTGCGGCAAATTCAACGTCCGCACCTACGAATTTTCAATCAAGGATACTACAACAAGCCAGCGATGCTTCTAACAACGCTGAATCCATTTCTAATATTTGTTGCATCAATAGATGGTTATGGTTTTAGCTTTGTTTTCACTGCTTAATTAATTTTCCATTACACCAATGCCTGTTAAATAATTTAGCAAAGGGTTTCTTGTTTAAAGTAGAAGATCACAATGATCAAGCCCTTGCATATTCAACACCGCTGTAAAATCAATACTATTGCTGTTAATCCACAGCACAGACGAAAACCGAATTCCCAACGCTATAAATTTGACATTGTAGACGTGGAATCCTGCAATGCAACGATTACAAGACATGCAAAGAATGGTAAAATTCAGGATGCGCGCCAAGTGTTTGACAAGATGTCTGAACGAGACGTAGTGTCGTGGACTGCCATGGTTTCGGGATATGTTCAGAACGGGAGAATAGAGGATGCACGCCAACTGTTTGACGAAATGCCCGAACGAAATGTGGTCTCATGGACTGCGATGTTGTCTGGGTATGTTCGCAGTGGACGAATTGAAGAAGCGCGCTGTTTGTTTGAGAAAATGCCGGAACGGAATATCATTTCGTGGAATATAATGTTGTCTGGGTATTTGCGGAAAGGGAGATTGGAGGATGCACACAGACTGTTTGATTTAATGTCTGAACGAAATGTGGTCTCTTGGAATGCAATCGTTGCGGCGTATGCTCGGAAAGGGAGGATGGAGACCGCCTGTGAATTGTTTGATGAAATGCCTGAGCGAGATGTGTACACGTGGACGTCTATGGTTGCAGGGTATTGCCAGAGTGGGAGGCTTGAGCATGCGCGCCAGGTGTTTGACAAAATGCCTGAGAGAAACGTGGTATCCTGGAATGCTATGCTTGCTGGATATACCCAGAATTCGAGAATAGAAGATGCCCGCCATCTGTTTGACAAAATGCCTGAACGGGATGTTGCGTCATGGAATTCTATTATAACAGGCTATGCACAGTGTGGGAGATTAGAGGAAGCTCGGCATTTTTTTGATAGAATGTCAGCTCGAAATGTTGTTTCTTGGACTTCGATGATTACGGCATATGCGCAGACTGAGCAGGGTGAGGATGCGTTGAAATTCTTTTTGCAAATGCTTCGGGACAGAGTTAAGCCAGATCCTACAACCTTCACGAGTCTTTTGAGGGCATGTACCAGCTTAGCTGCTCTGGAAGAGGGCAAGCAGTTGCATGAGTATATGTTAAAATTGGGGATACAGTTAGATAGCTTTGTGGGAAGTGCTCTTATTAGCATGTATGCTAAATGTGGGTTGATAGAGGATGCTCGGAAGATGTTTGACATAATTCTCAACAGAGATGTGGTTTCTTGGAATGCCATGATTGCAGGATATGCCCAGCATGGGTTTGGCAATGAGGCTCTTAAAATGTTTGAGGAATTGCAACAAACAGGTATGAAGCCTAATGAGGTCACCTTTGTCGGTATTCTTTCTGCGTGCAGCCATGCTGGCCTAGTGGATGAGGGCTTGCGCTACTTTAATTCCATATATGAAGATTACTGCATCACACCAAGAGCAGAGCACTATGCTTGCATAATTGATCTTCTTGGTCGTGCTGGGCGCCTGGAAGAGGCCAAAGAGTTTGTCAACAAAGCAACTTGTCAACCAAATTCTAGTATGTGGGGAGCATTACTTGGTGCCTGTAGAATTCATGGAAACAAAGAGCTAGGTAAACTTGCAGCAGAGCAACTTTTTGAGTTGGAACCAGAAAATTCTGGGAGATATACACTTTTGTCAAATATTTATGCTGCAGAGGGCAGGTGGGAAGATGTAGCGAAAGTGAGATTGATGATGAAAGATAGGGGACTTAAGAAGCTGCCAGGTTGTAGCTGGATTGTAGTAAAGAACAGGGTTCATGTTTTCCTTGTAGGGGACAGATCGCATGCAGAATCTGAGCATATATATTCAGTATTAGAGAATTTGGACATCCAGATGAAATGGGTGGGATACAAGCCTAACACTAACTTTGTGCTGCATGATGTAGAGGAGGAGCTAAAGCAACACATTCTCAGCCAACACAGTGAGAAGCTAGCAATTGCATTTGGTCTTATCAGTACTCCTTGTGGGGCAACTATAAGGATCTTTAAAAACCTCAGAGTATGTGATGATTGCCACACAGCCACAAAATTCATTTCAAAGATTGTTAAGCGGGAGATCATTGTGAGAGATGGCAGCCGCTTCCACCATTTTAAGGATGGGTTGTGTTCTTGTGGAGATTATTGGTGATATTAAGTGAAACAATTAGCAGCGATTATAATCCATCTGATTGTTGTGACGGCTTTGTCTAGTGCCCATCTGCGGCTGAAAAAACAGAGAGATGGGTAGAGGATGCAAGTGGCATCCATCTCCACAATATTTTCTTGGTTTAAAGCTAGTGCATGCAGTGTACTCAAGTGTAACAGCTCCTAGGAGCTTGTCAACGATGCCTTGCAGAAGAAAGAGTTAAAGGAACCAAACCTGGTCGAGTCCATCCTCCAGCAACTGCCAGTTTTTTGTTACAAGATAAACTGGAGAACCTCATGTGACAGGTATTTCAGCCATCAATTTTATCACTTTACATTCTTACAGTTTTCTTTCCTGAGTTTGTTTTGTTGGTGTTTTTCCTTTTTTCTATTTCCTCACAAAGTAGTAGGAGAAACTTTCACAGCCTGCCACACTACATAAGGTCTTTTTTGTTGAAAAATAGATGAATTGTCAATGGCCAAATAGATAGAGTAAATTTTAAGGGTCAGATTTTGCCAATGGGAAAATTCTCCAACTCATCTTCACTTCTACATTTTATGTTCAACGGGGGTTTTGTATCTTTATTATTTTTTATTACTATTGGCTATCTCTTTAGCTCTTTTTTGCTTTTTGTTAATTAGTGAAAGGAGCTGCTTTTGTACTTCTGCTATATATTTGCCACTGGTTGTACTTCTGAGTCCCATTGACCTACAATTGTGGTCATTTGTTGGACATCAATAGAATTATCTTATCTAAGGTACAAATGTTGAGTGGGCAAAATTTCAATAATTAGACCCTTCTTTACACTTTAGCACAAAATATTTCCATAATTCTTTTATATATCTGCAATTCACAAATGTAAATTTAAAAGGTTGAACATAGAGGTGATATTTGTAGTGTGATGGTTAGAGTGGGGAACCACGCTTCCACATAGTGTTGAAGTTTTGCAACTTCGGGTAGTCATTCGCCACAAGGAAGTACAAGAAAACCCATCTGACCATTAAAGAAACCCTAGGAAGAAATTGAAGACCGCCCCACCAGTAAAAGACGAAAAACAATAAAGTAAATTTGAAGACCCAGAATGAGAAGTCGGCTCCACAGGAAAACACAGATGCCTAGATTAGTATAAATAGAGGCTAGATCATTTCATTTGGATAGACAGACACCGTTCTCCTTCTGCAATGCACACTAGCCAGTTGCTTCATGCCAGTTGCAGTTCTTGGTCTACTTACTTATGCGCTATCTTGGAGAGGCGCTAGGCTTGAAGGATCTTTCTCTTGGTTATTCTTGGTCAAATTATTGAGGCGCTAGCTCTTGGAGGTGCTAGACTTGGGGAGGACTCTTCTCTATATGGTATTTTGATTTGGTGATGGTGATGTACTGGTAATATATTGGACTGAATTCTTCTATAAGAAAGGTTGTTGGGTTTTCTCCCAAGGTTGGGTTTCCCAGAATAAACTCTTGTGTTCTTGTGTCTACTGTGCATGGTTAATATTTCTAGATGTTGTTATTTCAACTGAATTGTTATAGTTGAGATTTTCAGTGTATAATTATTCTATGATAATTGTGGTATGAAAGTGAATCTTATTTTGAAATCATAAGGTAATAACTATCAAGATCTGAGAATCAGAAAAATCAACACATAGGAGGAAAGTCCAAGCCCAAGCAATGAGAGCTCGAAAGGGAAGTGGAGTTGCCACTTGGTTTTTGAGAGAACTTGAGAAACTAGGGAAGGAGGGTAGAAGAGAGAAGGAGAAGTAGGTCACTAGATTGATTAGGGTTTAAGAGTATGATTTCGATGATTTAGGGTTGTAGGTAAATTACTTATATCATGATTTTAATTAGGTCTTGAACAACAAATAAAACTAACTAGCAAGAGATATAGAGCAAAGAAAGCAAATCCATTCTATTCCATTTACTCTACAAGGGTATTAGTGACTTGTGAATAGGGAAGAATTGAAACAAAAAAATGAAAGAATGATGCAACCTAGCTAACTCACTTTTCAATTAGATGCACACAACAACTAGGAAGCATTAAACCAATTGTCCCCTTTAGCTATTGTGAGCACGCAACAAGAAGAGGTTCCTAGGGTTTGTTTACTGCCCTAGGTGAGTTGGAGTTGAGCACACAACAAGGAGCCGAGGAAGGTGAGAAACCCTACTCAAAGTACATGGGTGGTTTTGGTATCCTCTTGCAAAACATGCTTAGAAATGTTATCTTCAAGTATATAATGAAATGAAAAACACAAGAAATTAATCATACATAAAAGCTTAAACCCTATATGCAAGTTTGATAACCCAAGTGCCCTCAGTAGCAAGGTGTCTTCCTCACATACAAGTTGTGTTGGAGCCTTCCTTGAGGTAGTGATTGACCAAGATGCAGGAAAGGGATGAATCCAAAGATACCCAATGAGCAACCAATCGATCCAACAAGGGAACAACAAGCCAATCAATAGGAGAACTCGTTGAGGAATCCTCCCACTAGTGGAGGGTTGAAGGAGACAACATATCCAATTAACTCAAGAGAAGAGATGAAGTGTTCTAGATCACAAGTTTGGCATCAATTTAGTAGAGTTTCAACATGTAAGAAAATGAGGTTTGAAAACCTTAACAAAGAGGAAAGGAGCAAACTAAATAGAAATGGAATTGCCTTAATGTCATAGAGAGATGTTGCCCTAGCTATTGGACAAGGTGATCTTTTTGTTAAAAGAAAGTTGTGGGTTTTGACCAAGGAATTGGAAGTTCAATAAGTGTGATGTTGGTAATTCTAGGAAGACACCTCTCTGATCCATGAGCCATAGGGAACATGTATGATAGAGTATGGAAACCCGTGGTTTACACTATGCACCAAAACCAAAGAGGGAAAAGAAGAGTTTGACCAAGTAAACCCTTTGAAAAGCATGCATAAACCACTTTGGGGATGTTGAGGACCAAAAATGAGGCACTTCCAACCAACTAGAGACCAAATTGAAGGCACGAAGCCCGAGATTAATCCGGTCACCTAGAAGATGTCCGAAATGGAGAACCCATATGGCTTAGCAAAGTCAAATATGCAACCAAAGGCCATAGATGAAAGGGAACTCCATCATAGCACTAGACATCAAGTGGAGGGACGAAAATCATGCATCTAGACTATGGCAAGGTGACTCAAAGGAAGGGATTTTGGTACAAGTGAGTTATTGCAAAGAAAAATGGAAGGTCCTTGTTGTTATCCATGGGCAGATAATGTATGGTGAATGTACAATAGGTACTCTACACACCCACATATTGCCCCCATGGCAAGAGTTGTTAGAATTAAAGAGATGTGCTTGTTTTACCATAGACAATATCACTATTGTCACCCAACCATAGGCATACAACCACCCCCGAGCACCATAACCTTTTCTAGATAGAATGATTCTGGAAGCAGCACTAGAACCAACAGATAACCAAGAGAGCTCATCTTTCTCCAAAGATAGCTCACCAAACAGAAAGTCTCAAAGCCACAGAACAAGAACAATAATCAGCTGCAGCAGTTGCAGTTGCAGTTGCACTTACCACCAAGGACTATCACCAAGAACACCACCAAGAGATACTAGAGGATAGGGCACACATCTTAGGCTATACGGCTCTAGAGAGAGAGACCAAGAACCATCCTAGAAGATCCACCTTCCATCCTTGCAGCTGCAGCTCCAAACTTACGCCAAACTTGACTGAGAGAGTGTGTGAAGTGTGTGTGTACAAATGAGCTATATCATCTCTTATTTATAGTGGTTCTTGTCACTTGTCTGGGCCGACTTGTCCTTTTAGAATCTAATACTTTAATATTAATTCTTTTACTGAGTCGACTTGTCTTCTAGGGTTTCTACAAATCTGTTTAGGGTTTCTCTTGCTTCCAGAATATTCTATTCTAGCCAAAGGTTACACATGGAGGTTAATACCTCCCGCAACTACCATAATATCAACACTCCCT
>JZKD02S0013361.1:362936-380900 GCA_000966675.3 Picea glauca
TCTTTAATTTGTAATTTTGTTATATATATTGGTTTTTGTTGATTTTTTTTTTATATATATATTTTTTTGAATTTTGTGTTTTTGTTTTTTTAATGTTTTTAAATTAATTTTTTTAAGTTTTATTGTTACTTTTTAGTGTTTAGTTTTAATTTTTTATTTCTTATTTAAATTTTTAGGTTATGTATTATTTAAAAAAAATGTATTTCTTTTTAAACTTTTGATTATGATGGTTTTTTTTGGGGGGGTAAAGGTGGGTTTTTTTTTCATTCATTTTTTATTTTTCAACAGTTTTTTTTTTCAATTTATTTATTTTTATTGTAAATTAAAAAAAAATGAATGAACAATTTATGAGTCGATTATGTGTTTTTTTAATCCGCGATGGGACCAGTTGTATGTCAATTAAGTCATAATTTTAACTCAAAAAATGGTGCTTAATACATTACTTTTCAGTTTGAAGGTCAATTTTTAGGTTTTTGTTCACAATGGTATTGGTTGTCAAGGCCGTGATTTCAAACAAGTTAGAATTTTAACCTCCCTCCCAAAAAGGGTGCTACCAATAATGCCACTTTTTGATTCGGGGGTAAAAATAGCCACTAAATGCGACCTCCAAAAAACGGTATCTCTAAAGAATTTTGGTTAAGTTGATAACTTTGTTACCTCTGATAAACACATGTTCTCATTGAGAAAAATTCATTGTGGGAACAAAGATTGGGCTGCTTGGCTAGGTCTTAGAGTCATCTATGGAACATCTTTTTAATAAAAATGAACTTATACAAACTTATTATTTTACTTTCACGAGAATTATCAATTCCTTGGGTTGACCCCATCATGTTATTTAATGAGTTATTCCTTTGCAATGACAAAGATAACAAACTATATATGAGACTCATAGTCATGGCATAAGAATCTATCGAATGATGGGTTGTAAATACACATATCAAATGATTGTTATTGAATGATTATTCTTTTGTAGTGGTAGAGGCAACAAAGTATATATGGGACTTTTGTTGTCATGGCACATCGATCTCTCAAATGATGGGTTGTAAACATACACATATCAAACCAATTAGATTCATATTAGACAAGTGAAAATACTGCATACGAGAACAAGTTATTGACATAACTTTTTTTCTTGTTAAACATGTTGAATGTCATTTCCAATAGGAACACTTGGAGTAAGCTAAAAGGGGGGGATCAAGCTACAAACAAGCAATCAAGAATTGTTAAGTGTTTTGTGACAATGCAATAAATGAAATTAGTCCTCAAATAAATAAATAACCACTAACTATTTGAATATCGAGTATCCCCAAAAGACATGGAGTGTCAAAAATTGTATCAAATCACTTGGCACATTGGGTTTTCTAAGGTGGAGCATCTATGCATAACAAGTAAACATGTAAAACTATTTATTAAATAGATGATTAAAACATTTAAATGTATATACAATTTATATGATGTTTCTTTTTGTAAGAAAAGCCTTATAGGGAAACACAAGGGATGCTTCACTGCATTTGTGGATGGCATCCTTATTATACCCATTGGCGTAGACTAGCATGTCTCACCCATTGGTATTCAATCTAAGCTTCCACTAGCACTAAACTAGCCAAATTCCCAACAACATTGCAACAACTAGTTGAGCTAACACCTTGAGCTATCTATATATTGGTTATATGTACCAAAAGAATTTATTAAAAAAAATATATATGCATGGATTGTAGAAATCATGTAGAACTAAACAAGCAAAACAATTTATTAAATGGATAATCAAAATAATTAAATGTATGTATAATATATGTAAATATATGTTCTAGTTATAAATACCAAAGGAAATTATATAAATAAATATATGTATAGATTGAAGAAATCCATTGGACACAACATTCATAATAAATTGCTTGCAACTCATGCATTGATGCGGACATGAAATGCATATGGAAGCCCTAGTTTCCTCATCCCCAGACGCATATCCCTCGCCTCAACAAGAATCCTATGATGCACCATGGTTTGTATCAAGGTGAATAATATGATCTGTGTATAAAAAACATTAGGTGTGACCAAAATTTATGAAGGGTGATTAGATCCACACTTAGGAGCACATCTAGAGCTTGTACTGAAACACTTTTCATTTCATCGGTGTCATCACACATCTAAACCTAACCCCTACAACCTTTTATTTCAAAATAGTTTATATGACTATCTAACACAAACTTAACATACAATTTTATAATGGAAGACAACAAAGCCACCCTATTATTATGAGGAGGTAAGTCAAACACCATATTTCATTGCTTGCTAATAACAAACATATATGTATTTCCTTATCTCTCCTAGCATCACCCACTCTTGTGGGAAGATTGTGATGTCAAAAGGTAGATTGGGAAATGAGAAAGTTGTTCTATATTGTTTACGTGCTTGGTGCTTAACATACAAGACAACCCATCTCCTTCTAAAATGTGAATAACTACTTGGATAATATGCTTCTTGGTTGAAAACCCTAATTTGTTTTGCTCCTGGTCACCTTGACCCTCCCTCTGTTGATCTGTCCTTTCTAGACATCGATCAGAGGGAGGATCTCCTCCCCCACCTCCCTCTTATGGGGTTGCAACATTTTAGGCCTCGGTCTCTCCCGTTCGATAATCAATTAAGCCCAAGTTTACTCTATCTTGATTTATCAAAAAAACTTCTAAAATTCTAGCAATAAAGCTTCCTCATGTGATCTTGTCTAAAGGCCTTGGCTTTGATTGAGCGTGGTCTCATTGGGAAATTTATAGTCTTATGTCCCTCTCCCAAATCTATGGATTTATGTATCTTGAATAATTAGAAGGTAATGACCCAAGGTAGCCTCTCATACTACTTTTGTATTGTGGCATCTATGCTTTTTTGTTCAAAGAAAGGAGGATAGAGATTTAATATTCTAGAATGGACCCTATTTCATGAATTTGAGGGGTATGTACCTAAATCATTGGATGATAGACTTTGATCTAGAGGTGGATGTGCCCTTCGTAGTGCCAATTTGGGTTCATCTGCCTCATTCTCCCTCGCACTATTGGAGTGATGATGCCTTGGTTGCAATAGGAAATACTCTAGGAAGATACATTGATAAATCAAATCCAAATTTAGGAATGTTTGCTTGCATCAGGATCTATGTGGAAGTGGACTTGGAGAAATGACTTCCTAAGGCCATCACTTTATCTCTTGATAATTGGACCCATATCTAGAAACTAGATTATGAGCAGTTACCCTTTAAATGTAAGGTATTACATGAATATGGGCATTTTCCCAAAGATTGCAAGCTTGCAACTCCAGTTCAGACCCCTCTAGAAAATGATGATTAATGGAATAAGGTTAAAAGTCTTTTGGGTACAATATTCTTGGTCCCTCCAACACTTTATTTTCCCTATAGTTCCTCATAGATTTCGAGTTCAATCCAAACTCGAGTGAGAGCCACCTTCCTCTTCTTGCACTCAACCTCAGAATCTTGTCATTGACAATCCATCCCACCCCCCGCCCCCCAAAAAAATAATCAATGTCGATCCCATTCAAGCCTTTGCTCCCTCAAGTTCTCATAGCCCCAGTATTATGTTACTATAATCTCCTTTGTGATGGCCAAATATCCTCCTCTAAAGGAGGTTTTTCCACCTTTGAGTGGAGTGGTTACTCAGAAAAAGGATTAACAACAACTTGGTGAAGATGAAGAAGATATCGAGGAGGGATGTCTTCCAAAGAAGCTAGTGAGGAAACCATTAAAACAAAAAAGGGAAGAAATAGCATTGAAGGAAAAAATAACTAGGACTTTAGTCATCCATCAAAATCTCATTTGGTCCCGAAGTCAAAATCCTTAGACTCATATGGCAGTTACTCTAATCTTTCATTAGTTAAATAATTAAAGTCACCTCCTAGAACTATAGGGGATTACATATTGGATCTAAGATAGAGGCTCTAAAGGATCTAATAAGAATGGAAAACCCTATAGTCCTGATCCAAGAGACCAGTCTGGAAGAAAAAGAAAAGCTAAAAATAGGCAACAAGTAGTGGAAGGCAAGGAATTGCAATAAGTACTCAAGGGGCATTCAAGGGATTATGTACCCCTTGGGATTCAAATACATTCGAGTCGTTACACCACCCGTCTACTCGATATTAGATATTGGTTGTTCTAGTCCACAAAGATTTAGGAAAACAAATCCAGATCTTCAATGTATATGCCCTAGTACAGTATGGCAAGAAAGTTTTTTTCTCTCAGCTTTGTTGGAAATGAGGGATTTCAACTATGATAAATACTTCATTGTAGCTGGAGATTTCAACTTGGTTTTATCTAACAAGGAGAAAAGTGGGGGTAGTATAGTGAGAGACCTGTTTAGAGAAATAATGGGGGATTTGATCTTTGATTGGGATCTGGTGGAAATTGTCCCTAAGAAATGGAAATTCACTTGGTCCAATCATTGGGTGGGGTCGAGGCTTATAGTGGCAAGGATAGACTTCTTTCTAATCCACAATGACTTTTTATTGGAGAAATTTTCAATATCTTCACATATTATCTCTTCTATTTTTTTTAATCACAAGCCTATATCCTTAGTCTTTCAAACTTTAGAAGATATTGGGCCAATACCGTTCCACTTTAACCCTTTGGCTTCAGGTTGCTAAAGTTTTGGATATGATTAAGGTGGCTTGGAGAATTGCAGTTTAGGGCTCCCCTTCCTTTATGTGGGAATCCAAGCTTCACATGGTTAAATATGAGTTGAAGGAATAGGGAAAATCCTCATATAAATCTCCCTCTATGGAAAAACAAAATATATTCAAAGAGAAGTTGCCTAGGCTGCAAGCAGAAATGGAAGTGCAAGAAATCACTCATCAAAGTATCCCAGAGGAAATGAATCTAATTGGAAAGCTCCATCAAGAAAATTAGAAAGAGGAAGAACACTAGAGGCTGAAATCTAGAAGTTTGAGGCTGCAATTTGGGGACAATAACACTTTTTTATTTCATAAACAATCAAAGGCAAGATTACACAAGAATAATCTCAAAAAAATAATTCAAGAGGATGGAGAGAAGTTGATTGCTTTTGAGTTTATAAAGGAATAAGGGTTCAACTATTTTGAAGCCTTATGTATCGAAGAGGAAGAGGGTGAGCTAGACTTTGCAGAGGATATGCTTCAAGAGGTCCCCTGTATAGTGTCCATGGAGGACAATCTTGAACTAGGAAAAGAAATAGGTTATTGAAGTAATTGGGTGGTTGGATCCTAACAAAGCTCTAGGCCCAAATGGATTTTCTACAGATTTCTTCCGTGCCCACTAGAGAATCATAAAGTATGATCTCTACCGCATGCTAAATTGGTATAGAAAGAAGCCCAGAATTGGAGAAAGTACGAACTCATCCTTCATTTCTCTAATTCCTAAACAAAGTTGACCCTCATCTTTTTCAAGGTTGTTGATCTAAAAGATTATTTTAGTGTCTTTAAGTCAACCTCACGAGGATACAGTTCCTTAAAGAGGTGGTACTCCTCTGTTTTTATAAAAGATGTAGCTGATGTTCTTGGACTAGACTGTCAAATGGGAGAATGCTAAACAACAATACCCAAATCCTTTATTGCTTTAGTTTGATATAAAATGGTTCTTGATAACCAAATTTCTCCTTGAGTGCGACATTTGCCTAGAAATAGACCAAGTAACTTCTTAACAATAAAAAGATAAAGAAAGGGTTCAATATCAAAATAAATATGTGCTTAGCTTCATTATAACATCTCTCTGAAACACATACAAGTAGAATATACAACCATATTTTCTTACAAGAAAAAGAGAGAGTGAAATGGGATTGATTACTTAAGAGAACTTTAGATGATTTTGCATTTAAAACTGAAAAGAATATGATAAAAACAATCCAAAAATCTCGTACTTAGAAATCATTAAAGTTATGCCCCAAAATACTTCTCTGGGGAGTTCAATACATAAAAGATATTTCTCGTTACAAGACATTTTAGTAAACCCATTTACTAATGCTTAGAAATAAAGCCTGTAAAATGAAAGAACTAAACCTCCACGAATCTATTAGACAACACCGGTTTACATTATTATCCATGTATATGGCTATGAAATACTCTTATTGATCTTTTAGGAAGAGGCCTGGAATAATAAAATAAAACACTAAAAAACACATCCTTATGCTTAGTTTAGAAATACAAACATAAGCCTTGAGAGAAATCGTGTAGAAGAAGAAGAAAGAAGAAAATGGAGATATGTATTTTTTGATGAGAGAGTTGGCTTCTTACTAAAGACTGAACAATGTTATTATGATCATCTAACCACTTCTTTGATGGTGCTCTCCTCCTTTTAAACCTGCTTCCAATGCTTCTTTGAAATGTTTTGCCCTATCAGTCAGGGTGTCTATTCTTTTGGAAGTTTCTCACGCGCTTCCTCTTTTTGGAATAAAAAGTAGATCAATGATTTATTCAACACTTATTAATGGATTAAGTCATTGAAATTCATGCCTCAAAGTGGGACCCACTTCACCTTTTTTATAAAAATTATTTAATAAACTTTTATTTCCAAAATTTGAAGTTGACTACCTTAAAAACATTAACTGTAAGACAAAATATTTTAATTTTATGAGCATGAAAATTGATTTCCCAGCCATGGAAACCATTCTAGAAATACTCGTCATTATTTTGTCTTTCCAATGAGCCATCTTGAGCAAAATTCGGGGGTCTGGATCTCAACTTATAGCCTCGGGAAGTCGAGGTTCCAAATAGATTTCCTAGGAAGCCATGAAAAGAGAGTTGATTGTTCTTTAATTTTTAGAACTATTATGGCCAAATTCATGAAAAATGATTAAGTGGTGGGTATTATGAAAATGAAAATGGGATATGTATGGAAATGGTGTGGAGAATTAGAAAAATGTATAAGTATGTTGAGTAACGAGGAAGATGTCTAAGTATGGAGAGTAGTGGGGAAGGAGAGTAGAGTGGAAATAAGGAAAAATGGATAAGTATAAAGTGTGGAGAGTGGAGAATGAGGAAAATGGAAAAATTGTTAAGTATGGAGTAACCGTATGTGGGAGAAAAATGGCATATCTTGGGCATATGAGATTTGTTTTAAATTCTGTAAAGTGATAAAAAGAGCTGAGATATAGGGATATTAGTGAGAATATTGACATAAGTATTTTCCTTCTGTTAATATCTCTTCTTTTGTTTTCTTCTCTTTTGTTTCAAAGAGAAACCATCTCTGTTAGTTTTTCATGATGAAGAACTGAAGAACTGAAGCTTATTGGAAACTTGTTGGGTCTTCACAATCAACAGTTGAAGATTCTTTAGAACTTGTTGTTGTTGTTGTTGTCTATATTTGATGCATGAAAATACATCAACATATGGCTCCAACTGTAGGAAAATAACCCCTTTTGGGTTGCTGAGAATCTAAAATCCTGGTCCAACTGCCTTCTCCATTGGGCCATGGAGTCATCTTCAAACATCATCTCCATCTAGAAATTGCATTATTATGCAAAAATTTGACTGAAGAAACAAACTATATATAAACAAGATCTATCTACAGTAACCTACTTGGAGGAAAGGGACACTTTTCAAGTGTAAGTAGATTTCCAATGGAGCCATTCAAACATCCAACTGATCTGTGAAATGAACTCTAGAATTGGGGAACATATCAAGGTTGCTGCCAAGGAGTCAAAATCATGCCAAAGTGTACTGAAGTAAAACTGATTCGGATGTGCCCAAAATATGATTTCATTTCCTAGTTAACAATGCTTTGGAACCATGATTCAATAAATCAAGTCCTAGTTGCTCATGAGTGTTGCAGTCTTTGGTTGGATGAGAAGTTTCCCATTTGAAAATATTTTCACCTTTCTCCTTATCCCCAACCACATCCAATATTCTTGATTCATTAGAAATGTCCTAAAAGCATTCTTCCTTCATGCAATGGCAATCTTGTCCATTATTGTTCTCAAGATTAATTTCTTCTACTAATTCTTCTTGCTACCAATGTTCTTGTGGCTTTTTTTATCATTAAAATATGGGTGATTACACACCCATTGCAACATTTTCCACATGATCATATTGAATGAAATCTTCATTTGCATCTAGTGGAGGTCCATCAAATCCATCTTTAAACTCATCATGATCATCACTCTCAAATTGAGCATATAAGAGGTCAAAATTTTCCTCCCATGGAGCATGTGGTTGATAGTATTCTTCTTGAATTGAACATTAGGGATCTCATTTTCATCTTCAAGAATAAAATCTAATGCAAAAAAAATTTCACATCTTTCATTAGATTTTTCTTCTAAATCCTTTCCTCCATTGTCTTGGAACAATATTTGGAAGTTTAAGAGATTAGTACCAATCTCATGAATCTTTCTTGTGATGACTTGAGCTCACTGCATTAACTCTTTCTAGCTGCACTTTCCTTCTTGATTCAATAAAAATATTAAATTCACATGCAATGTATTTTCATAACAACTAAGAATGATGACATCATTCAAAAATATTTCTTGAGGAATCTCATGAAGGACTTTCATAAATATGAAAGTGAAATCTTTGATTGTCTCTTCCTCATTCATCTGGATTTTAACCAACCTCAAGAAAAGAGAATATGGATCTTTCCTGATGAGAACCAATTCTAGGAGTTCTTCAAATTGATTTTTCTCTGACTTAGATCCTTGGACCTGTGGGGTCTATGGCCCATGAAATGGATTGCACTCGTCCATGGAAAAAACTATGCAAACTCTCCCTTGAATCTCCACCCTAGTTCAATGGTGGTTCACTAACTTTCTCTTCATAAAACTACCAACTAGAATCTTGGTCTAACCGGAACCTACAGGGATGGATGGTTGGGTCTTCATGCTACCCTTCAAACATGATATCGTTTAAATTTAGGATCATTGTTTATCCTTATAGTGATCAACAGTAGACCTCCTTCATTGACATGTGATGCCTCAACATGCCTTCAAATCGTAATTTTCGGTTCTCTCTTTATGAAGTCACCGCACCGATCAAAGTATTAAACCTGACAAATATTGAAGTGTGTGCATCTTCAGTGCCTGGAAATTTAGATCGACCCAAGAATATGCACAACACTTCACGCATGCACTAGATCCACAAATTTTGTGCACGAACAATCACAAATAGTCAGATCTTATCACGATCTATTCACAACAAACCTTTTTTCATCTGATCTGTAGGAACAAATTTGTTTTTTCCACAACTCTCAAATATGCATTCCACACAATAAATACAACTTTCAATCTAGGTTCATAGACATATGCAGATTTATATTCGACTGTAAACATAGAATCAATGCCAATCTAAACTAATAACAACACTAAAAAATTGCACGTAATGTACAAAGACATATAATATTAATTCACTCGGGGAAAGAGGAAATCAAATGATACTCCCAATTCCTAGTATCACAATGCTTTATTTGTGTTTAAATACATAGAGAGAAGGTTGAACCTAGATCCATTAAAGATGGATAAAAAAAAACCACACCAAATCTCAAATCCCTAATATCGCTCTAGATCTCCATCTCTACTAACTAAGCAGATTATTTTTTCATTACATGGCATTTTATATCGTTTAAAATACTCCCTACGTGGACTACTCCAGAACCTTCTAGACATTATATTATATTTTCATGAGGATCTTGTCCTCTAGCAACAACTTTCCCTTTAGAAGCTTCAAATTTCGATAATGATCTAGGGGGGTTAATGCTCCTGCATCAAACTCCCAGGGTACAATTATTCATGATCTCCCGATCATGTGTCTTCATTGTTGCACCTCATTTATATTAAACCTTTCTGGTCTTCTTTATCCTCATGCATCATTCACCATACGCTGAGCTTATCCTCGTGCTAAAAAATGAGTTGCAACCAAGCCTTTGCAGTAACAAGTCTTCCACCTTGCTACACAATACCTCACTAAGCTTCCCTCATGAGATCAATGCTTTGTTATTCTCCTGGTTCTTTCCTCTGGTACCTTCTGAGCACTCCTTGCTCTAGGTTGTTGCAAATCTTCTCACTCTCACACAAAAAAATATTTCCCTTCTTTGATATCACTTATTGAGGATCGATTACGGGGTTCCTTCAAATCATTTTTTCTCTAACTTTGATCATTGGACCTGTGGGATCTATGGCCCACGAAATGGATTGCACTCATCCATGGAAGCAACTACACAAACTCCCCCTCGAATCTGCACCCTGGTTCAATGGCGCTCCACTAACTTTCTCTTCATAAAAATGCCAACTAGAATCTCGGTCTGACCAGAACCTACAAGAATGGATGACTGGGTATTCACGCTACCCTTCAACCATTATATCGTTTAAATTTAGGATCATCGTTTATCCTTATAGTGATCAATGATGGACCTCCTTCATTGACATACGATGCCTTTGCACACCTTCAAATGATAATTTTTGGTTCTCTCTTTATGAAGTCACCTCACCAATCAAAGTATTGAACCCGGAAAATATTGAAGTGTGTGCATATTCAATGCATGTCAATTTATATCGACCCAACAATATGCACAACACTTCCATGTATGCACTAGATCCACAAATTTTGTGCACGGACAAACACAAATAGTTAGATCTTATCACGATCTATTCGCAAAAAACCTTTCTTCATCTTATATGCAAGAACATATATGTTTTTGCCACAATAAATCTCAAATATGCATTCCATGCAATAACTCCAACTTTCAATTCAGGTTCATAGCCATATGCAAATTTATATTCGAATGTAAACATAGAATCAATGCTAATCTAAACTAATAATAACACTAAAAAATTGCACGTGATGTACAAAGACATAATATTAATTCACTCGGGGAAAGAGGAAATCGAATGATACTCCCAATTCCCAATATTACAATGTTTTCTTTACGTTTAAATACACAAAAATAAGGTTAAATCTAGATCCATCAAAGATGGATCAGAAAAAACCACACCAAATCTCAAATCCCTAATATCGTTCTAGATCTCCATCTCTACTAACTAAGCAAATTCTTTTTTCATTACATGGATTTTTAAATCATTTAAAACACTCCCTACGTGGACTACTCCATAACCTTCTAGACATTACATTATATTTTCGTGAGGCTCTTGTCCTCTAGTAACGACTTTCCATTTAGAAGCTTCGAAATTTGATAATGATCTAGGGGGGTGTTGATGTTTGAGTCGATTTAGACCGAAACAACAACCTCACGAGGATATAAATCCCCCTGTGTTTTTATAGAGGTGGTACTCATCTTTAAGTTTTTTTCTAAAATATTTTCTTTGAATTCTTTCGAGACAATATATATAAATGGGAGAGTGTTATATATCAAAATCCAAAATCTTTATTGTTTAATTAAGATAAAAAAAATGATAAATATACACCAACAATTCCTGAAAAAAGGAACGGGAACCTTCACTCATAAAATGTAAAATTGGCAAAAATAATATATACAAATTATATATTATAGGAGATGGAAAATAGATCTTGCATTCATCACATTCATAAAATAATTTTTTATCACATTTATAGGAAGAAAACAAATGGCCCAAATATAAGAGAACCTTAAAAGAGTTTTTCATTGAAATCAAAATAATATTTTGATGAGTCAATTTCAAATATCTTATTCTCAAATAATTAGAGTTCAAAGATACAATCAAAATTAACCCCGAATTGGTTCTCGGGGATTTTCTAAAAAATGATATAGTCTTTTTAGTCTAATGAAAAATTAATGTGTTTGTCCAAAAGGACTGGGATTGGGACTCATGTGGACCATAAAATAAAAAGAAGAGAAGATAATGGAGTCGTTGAATCAAAGTAAGAGCAATGCTAGACTGTGGTGAATCTCTCATATCTTCATTTGCTTGTTGATGCTCATTTTATATATTTATTTGTTGTGGTTATATGATTGGTATCAACTACTTCCGTTGGACCCTCACTATTCTTGATTAAATCCCTTTTTAACCATTCTTCAATATATTGTTGCAAAGGAGCAATGGTCACCTCTTGTTTGAATTTGATTTTGAACAATTCATTTTCATATTCTCTATATTCAATTGAAATATTTTGCAATGTAATTTCAATATCCTCATTTCTATTGACATATTCAACAAGCCAATTATCAATATTATCTTCAGTATATTCAATCATACTATTGAACTTCTTTGTTGGCAATTTCTTTAATTTTTCCACGTTTTCTTTGAATTGTTGTCTTGTTTGAAGCATT
Organism: Picea glauca; assembly: GCA_000966675.3. NCBI lineage: Eukaryota > Viridiplantae > Streptophyta > Pinopsida > Pinales > Pinaceae > Picea > Picea glauca. Next base: position 375,154 of record JZKD02S0013361.1, read on the forward strand.
GAATTTGAAATTAGATTTGGATCTTCTACTTCAATGGTGTTGCCCGCAAGATCTAATCCAGTCAATTTAGAATAAGCTTCAGTCTTTTTGTATGTCAAATCGTTGAGTTCATTTAATAACTCCCTTAATACATCAATTCGTTGAATCTAGCATGACTTTAGTTTCTTTATATGAGCTTGAGAAGGTAAGTATTCTTGTTTTCTTTCATATTCAATCATTGTTGCGACCTTCATAATGAATGTGGCAAGTCCATCCTTGAAAAATCATCATTTCAATGTCAGATTTCAAATATTCTCTGGTATTTTGAATCTTGGAACCAAGAGAAACAAAGCTACTTGATAGATCCAATGTATTTAAAATAAGAGACACACTTTTCTTAAATTTTGTTCAACATAATGTCTGGTTGCAACAAGTAAGCTTGCAGTCCCTTTTAATCTTATACTTGAATCTGGAGTTTTCTCAAAATTCCTGCCAGGTTGAACTGTTGCAACAAGGGTGGCTAATATTGGTGGAGGCATTAGAGTAAACTCTAAGCATTGTATCATTTATTTAAGTCTTGCATTCTCATCTTCCATATCATCTATTGAAATGTCCTGAGCATCTCATGTGACCTTATGAATCTTAGCAATTCCAGATGGAAGCATGTTATTAAGGTTAAATGTAGAACAAGTTTTGCCATTTTTATTTTTTGAAATGGTTCTTTCAAAAATCAATTTTCTTGAGTCTTTATCAAATAAAGCATTATGTATGGAAAATGAATCTTCTGCTGAAAACTCTTCATCTTGAATAGCGAGTTTGGCCACGGGTTGTATATTTTCTTGTACTCATTATTCATCACCAGGGAATTGGATATTTTCTATATCAACTTCTAAATCCATGTCTTTGAGATGGATTTCGTTCTCAGGTATGTACTCTTCAATTTCTTGTTGAGAATTAGTCCTCTTTGTTTTTACTTTCAATTTATGATATTTTTCAAATTTTCGTTGAGGAGGGTTTTTATCACCTCCGTCATTTGAATTATTCATTGAAGACTTTTTCTATTGAGATGTTGTAGACAGAGAGTTCTTTTTGGATATGGTTCTCTTTTGGGAAATAATAGGAGACTGAGCATTATTTTCATTAGAGGATTTTCCTTTCTTCTTATACTGGTTCATGATACTTAGGATGGTTTCAATATCACATGCTTTCCTTTCAATACGTTCAAATGAAGGATAATGGCTATCTCCTTCTTCTCCTCCAATAATAAAAGTATTAATATGTGTATTACTGAATCCAACTAATACCATATGATTATGAAAAAAATGATTAGGGTCAAAACCCTTAATCTCTTTTGCAAATTCCATGTTATGTTGATCAAATTGTGTATCATATTCATCAATTTTAGCAGTTCCTCTCAGAAATATTTCGCCGACCTTCCAAGATAGTGGGATAAATTGTTTCTTCTTTTTCTCATAGAATAAATGCAAGCGAGATTTGTATTGTCTTTCCACTTCAACAACAAATAATCTATCTAGAACATAGTAATGAATATAAAGGGGTTTTCATGAGAGCAGTAGATCCTTATAATATTGTATTTTTCCATTTCTTCTATAATCCCATTCTTATCCATAAAATTTAATGCTTCCTGTGACAGTCTGGATGTACTTTCTCCAAAGGCCAGCTTCTTAAAAACATACACAAATTCATTATATACTTCATAAAAGTAGTGAGTGGCATTTTGCCTCCACATGGCTTGATACCACATTGTGACATGGTCAACATTACAATTTACCCTTTTCCCTATATTTAATCCCTTGAAGATATGACAATAAGTAATATAAAATATCAAGTAGGAGGCCATGTAGAACTTCTTTGTGTCTTTAAAATTTGATAGTTGCAAAGAGATTTCAGTAGAGATAATTTTTCCCCAATAAAAAATTGTTTGTTCTTGAATTGTAAAATATAAGATATAAAGAGACAACCAAGGAATGGTTTTTGTAGACTCTTGTCTTGTAATTCTAGTAAAAATCCACGTTACTTCTCGGTAGGGATTTTTTAATGAACTAACCTGAATTTTAGATATATCCTCTGGAATTGTTGAAGGACCTTCTAAGTATTCTTGTAGAATATATAATCCATTATTCTTCTCCTTGAGGAAAATTCTAGCTTCATCTCCTTTGAATGTGATAGTCGACTCTGGTAATTTTAACATTTTCCTGAAGGTTGAAGGCGCTAAAGAGATATGGGATCTGTTGTGTAGTAGAATTGTCCTTCGATTTTGAATAAACTTGTCGACACATCAGGAGACTATGTATTTGTAATTAAAAAAACGTCGGGAACACATCCATCTAGAGAAATATATGATTTCCAAGTCTTATTTTAATTTCTTTCTGGTAGGGGCAATGTTGTAAAATACTAGTAAGACCTTGACCAATGAAAATTGTAGTCTTCTTATGCGAACAAATTCAGTGTGTCTCCATAAAACTACTACTTTCTCATGGCCATTCTAGTGTAGTTGGAGAACTCTACATATAATTTCGTAGAGTATTGAAATACAATCTTCTTCAATGATATGAATTAAGTCCTTTTCGATGGAGAAGTTGATACAAATTAATGATATTACCTCGAGAAGTATGCAATCAATAACGACCTTTTCATAATTCAATTAGCAGTTACCTTCCATAGAAAAAGTGTTAAATATATATCGAGAAACGTGACAAACACAATAGATATAGAATGGTAGGGTGGTGGGCGACGGGCATGGAGGAAATGAGAGGATGAGTCTGCGAGTTCGAGAACCCACGAACCCATGGTGTAAAGGATATGAAGAAAATTATACATAAGAGTCAATATGAGGATCACGAAATATTTGGTGTATTTTGGTGGTAGAGGACTTACAAAGAAGAGTAAGTGAATCTGCGAGTTCGGAAACCCGTGAACCCACTATAAAGGATATCAAGAAAATTGTTAAGTCTTGGTGCAATTTGTATGAGACGTATAAGAGAGGTGTGTTTTGTATAACAAAGAGTTATTTGGGAAAGAAAATACACTCGCCATGACTCAAACATTTTCTAAATAAAAAGATATAAGAAAAGAATAGGTATTAAGCTATATATAGATCAACAACTGGCTCCAATTGTGGGATGGTAACCCCCTGTGGGTTATTAAGAATCTAGTATCTCACCTATTGGGAATGGAGTCAGTAAAACATATGTGAAGTAATCAATTAGGATGTACAACAAAAACAAAAACTATGTACATGTGAAGGGAAAGTTGATTAAGCGAAAAAGTTTTTAAGATGTTGGCCATTCACTGGTAATGCCTGCATTGTCTCTTTCAAATCCTTGATCAAATAAGAATTATACCCCAATATTTTTTCGATGATATAAGGCCCAATCCATAATGCTTCAAATTTTGTATGCAAAGACGGTTTTTCTTTGACTTTATTCCAGAGTAGTACTAATTCCCCTTTCTGAAAATTTTTCATTGTTGTCCTTTGATCAACATATTTTTTGACACTTTCATTCATTTTATACAATGCTTCATTTCATTGTTTCTATAATTTGATGAGTTGATTGTACCTTCTATGTAGTGGTGAAACTTCCTTTGAATCCTCAATGTTTACAACATATGTTTAAGCATTTATTTCCAAATTGATTGGCATTCTGGCCTCTTTTCCATATGCCAAACTATATGGGGATGTCCCAGTGGTGTATTTTGGTGTCAATCTGCTTGACCATAATGCATCTACTAGTTGGGCACGTGGCCGTGTTATCCAACTGCTACCACTATAACCTCCAGGTGTGCCCACGAGGCCCCTTACGTGGCACATGTTATCACTCCAAGAAACCCTTTGTGGTTGCAGACCAAAGGTGCTTGGTAACTTAAGAAATGAATGTTTTTTGTATTTTGTAAATATGGAACAATGGGATAACTCAATTCAGCTTATGAATTTCAGACATAAGAATGATAAACAAATAGACAATTCTCTCCAAGATTGGTTAATCAGTAAAATAGCTTTCAGTGGATGCAGAAAATATTGTTTATAAACCAGTGCAAAGCAGGGTCTAATAAACAACTAAAGGAACTGATTATAATGTCATGAACCAAACAATATGATAACAACTATTCAAGGTTTGACAACAATATAACAGTGAAGAAGAAATATGGAAAACTGATACCAAAATGGAAAGGAACCTGTGATCTGTATTAACAATGTAAATGTCTGAGTACAAAAAGGAGTATTACTGTATCTAGAATCGAACCCTTCTTTGATATCAAAAAAAGGCATTTATAGCCTCTTACAAACAGTTATACAGATCCTAAAAACATGGATCTGTATTTAATAAAAACAATTCTATTCTATCTAAACAACTTGAAATTAAAGTCTTCAACAACTAAACTAGATAGTCGATCTGCCTTCAGTTTCCAAAATCGCCATCTGCCTCCTTCAGCTCTTAGTATGTGCAATGTGGTGAAAATAGCAGGACACCTGTATGTGACTGTTCAATTTCCCAATGTTTATGGTCGAGTTTTTAGGAAATGGTTTTGAATGTGTAACCAAAAATCCCTCGAATCCCTGATGTTGAACTTCTAGCATTAGATCTAATAGTCCACTGATACACTGGCATATCTTCAGAGCCTGTTTGAAATGAACTGTTGTGTTTTCGGCTTCAAAAACTACTTTCCTAGCTTTCAACAGCGCAACCGTTTGATTTTTTCACGGGTTAGCTATTGAAAGCTGTCACTTTCCATAGCTAACGGGTAATGAAATAATAGCCTGGCGCTGTTGAAAGTCTCGATAGCGCACAAAAAGAGTTTTCACCTTCAAAATTGATTTCAAGCTAAAATCACTGGGCATCGAATTTCTCACCTTGCATAGTGACGGCGACTTGAGAAAGAACCTTCAGGTCTGGATGGGATTTTTGCTTCAATTTTTGTTTCAGCCTCCTAATCTGTGTTTTGAGGCATTTAGCAAGCCACCACAAGTTGTTGTAGTCTTTGGTGAGCTTTTTCTTCCTCTTCTTCTCTCTAACACTTTCCTTGGCCAATCTTTCAAATGCAACATTTGTCTTGGCAAAATTATCAAATAACTTTTTATACCTATCTTTAATCACCCGCTCCAAGACCTCTTGCTGGGCAATTACTTCCTTGAGATGTTTAATCTTCTGAGACTTATTTGATCTAGGGTTTTTTGATGATTCTCCCTGTTCTGTCTGATTGAAAGTTTCATAGTTTTGTGCACACTCAGCTGATTGCTCAGAACTCTTAATGACAGGGCATTGATTTTGCTGCTCAGATTCTGAATCTGAATAGGGTAGGTTAAGTATGTTCTTCCCTGCACTCTGCTCTGTTGGATGCCCTATATTCTGCTGTGTAGTCTATTCTGTGGTCTGCTCAAAATTTAACTTTCTCTTTGAACTGTGAGGCTTCATTCCAGATATTATGTCCTTTGAAAGTCCTGGTAAGGCCCTTCTTCTCCTTGAGCTTCTCTAAGGAGACAATTGCTTATTTGAACCTGCCATTTGTTCATTTGCAGTCTGATTATGGGTTTCAAAACCTTCCCAGAACAGGAAGTGCTCCCAGCTCCTCCCCTGTTGTTTCAATTCTTGCCGGACAATCAATTTTATGAGGCTAAGGTGACATAGAGTAGTTTTCACGCTCAAGGGTTGAGCTCTAATCCTCTTGCATACCTTAATCAAACTTTGATACAAGAAATAAGGCAAATTGATAGGGGTCTTGCCCATGAAGTGATCCAGGAGTTTAAA
>JZKD02S0013384.1:0-10221 GCA_000966675.3 Picea glauca
GAAGAGACATTAAAATTTATGTTGAATATATTTATTATTGATAATATAGTTGGGGTCTTAGACCTTCCTATCAGGGTCCTTAGGAAAGGAAAATAATTATAACCTTTCGATATTAAATAAATTAATTAGTAAATGAATGGTATTAAATTTAATGAGTTTATTATTGTAATCATTATGGTTTATATTGTTTGACATTATTGTGGCATTGATAAATTATTGATCTTAGATCCAGATGATAATTAGGCATGATTATTGGAAATTTCAAATTTCATAACCTACGCTTCTAATAATGTTAAAATCTGAGTTGTGCAAATCTTAATTAAGTAGATGCGTTGAGTTTTTCTTATAAATTATTGAGTCACTGGTAGAAATTTTAGACTCGACATGGTATGTTAAGTAGATCGTAAAATATTGAATGGTTCAATTCTTTGAGCATATGATTTAATTTTATTTATTTAGTGTTGAATTCTAGTATTGGGTGTTGATTAGGATTGGTTAAGGGAATTAGCTACCTCCTTGTTCCTCAAAACTGTCACTAGTCTTGAGACCTTAAATGGTCAAAATCAGTCGGATGAATCCTGGACTTGAGCGTTGATTATGTGTATTGCAAGTCCTAACCTTGCAGGGTAGGTTGGGTGGGTAGACGTCCTTATTTCCTTTATGTGATTTGAAATATCTAGGAAAATTGTGAAGTTGTATTCGATTCTTATTGTGTAATGATATTGTTGGTATAGAAAGTGTAATTGATAATGTATTGTTTTCCATAACACTTGCTTAACATATGTTTCAAAAAAAAATCCATTTATTGTTTCTCATTTACATTAATGTCTTGACAAAGGGGATGTTACATATGGTATCAGAGCGGGTTCATCCCTATGACAAGGGACTCATTACATCTTCCACTGTGTTAAATTAAATGATTAAAGGTGTATCACTAATTAATTTTGAAATTGTCCATGAAGGTAATCATGGTTAGAGGAAACAGGGGAATTAAACGATGTGGTACTGGAGGAAGAAGTGTGACACCTCCGATAGTATCCATACTCAAGGGATCTAACCCCCGGGGAGATGAGAAGACTGTTGAGAAGGAGAAGTTTGTTGTGGGAGATGTGGTAGGTATGATGATATCCTTCCAGAGGATGTCAAAGGCGTTGTTTAATTGTCTAGATCGATATGAGGGTAGAGCGACTGTTCCTAATGAGGGTCCATGGCACGCTCTAGCTGGCAATAGTAGTATACACAGAGAACTCTAGAAAGTGAGGTTTCTCGAGTTTTGGAGTGCCATAGATGGAATAGCCTCCGAGGCATGGTTGGATAACATGGAGATTTTCTTCACACTTCACCATTACACCTCCAACATGAAAGTATGCATGGCGGTCTTTCAGCTAAAAGGGAGTGCTCTTTAATGGTGGAAGATGCTCCTACCTCAACTAAAGATGGTCGTCAAAGACATGTCATGGGATTTTTTCGAGGAACAGTTTTTGGAGAGGTATTTTATGGATGAATTAATTGAGCATCAACTTAATGAGTTCAATTCCTTATGACAGGGTAGTCGTACGGTGTTAGAGTATGAGGCCAGGTTCATGGAGTTACTTAGGTATGCTCCACATCTGAACACGAAGAATTTAAAGGTCAACATGTTTGTGTTTGGCCTTAACTTCAACATTTGTGCAAAGGTGAGGATCCTAATGCCTCAGACATTGCACGATGCAGTTTAGAAGGCCCTCATAGCTAAGGAATATTTGAATAGTGGGGTTCATGGAAAGAATCCTTCTAGACCAACTGGAAAAAAGACATCAGGAATACAACAGCATTAGACACTAGCCAGACATACTTTTGGGCATCGAGATACACCCATAGGACCTATGTTAGCGACACCATGATGACATAATCCTTAGTAGAGGACTCTGTACAGAGCACCACAGCAACAACAACAACATTTTAGGCCTATTCAATAGAAAAAACCAAGATCACATATTGTTAGGCCAACAACATCTACTTTGGGGACTAGGAGCACTAGAACGAAGACTGGATGTTGGACATGTAGAGAGCCACATTACTAGTGAGATTGTTCAAAAGAGAAGGCGAGAGCAGCTGGATCATCAGGACCCACTACAATTAGATATTTGGGCAATGCCCACAAGATACATGCAGCGATGAACAACTGCCAGGCCAAGCACCAGTCCACTGTGCTCGAGACATCAGGTATGATCGTCAATCAAAATTTTAGAATTTTGATAGATCGAGGTGCTACTGAGAGATTTATTTTGAGTGCAGTGCTAAAGATAATTAAGCTAAATGAAGTCGATCAGGATGAGTTCAGATACATAGAAATGGAATCGGGTTCCAAACAGAAGGTTGGAGGCTAGAAGGTTATGGACTGTAGCATTAACTTGGGTGAATTTGTAACAAAGGCCAACATATACGTCATGATCTTAGGAATTTCTGACATAGTGATAGGTATGGATTGGTTGGAATCACATGATGCGATACTTAACTGCAATATGAAATGGTTAAGATTGACAGATGATTTGGGACAGAGTAGAGTAATTTTAGGAAGAAACTAGGGAGTGTCCTTGAGCTTTAGTTCTTCCCTACAATTGCAGAAGAGTATGCGCAAGGGATGCAAGTTATATGAAATCTTAGCGCTAAATGGAAAGGGTGAGGTGGGAGGACTAGAAAACCTTCATGTAGTACAAGAGTTTGCAGACATATTTCCATAAGAGTTTCCAGGTTTACCGCCCCAGAGAGAGTTGGAGTTTACAATAGATTTGAAAATTGGAACAAAATCGATTGCGAGAACTACGTACTGGATGTCGACACCGAAATTGCAAGATTTGAAAATGCAATTGAAGGAGTTGTCGGATTTAGGACTTATACGTCCAAGCGTATCATCGTGGGGTGCACCAGTGATTTTTTTTAGAAAGAAGGATGGGTCGTGGAGACTTTGTATTGACTACCATCAATTGAACAAAGCTATGATAAAAAACCAGTATATGTTTTCAAGAATAGATGATTTATTTGATCAGATGAAGAGAGAAACGATATTTTCGAAGATTGACTTGAGATCGAGATAACATCAATTACGGATTAAGGAGGAAGATATCCCTAAGACTACATTTAAGAAGATATTTGGACACTATGAATTTACGGTTTTACCATTCAGTTTGATGAACACCCCGGGGGTATTCATGAGTTTGATGAATGGGGTGTTCCGCAAATACTTGGAAAAAAAAATTCAAGTATTTATTGATGACATACTGATTTATTCTCTGAAGAAATAAGAGCACGACAAACACTTAAGATTAGTTCTACAATGTCTAATAGAAAAAAAATTATACGGGAAGCTATGGAAATGTTATTTTTATCAATCAAAGATTCATTACTTGGGACATATCATATATGGAGAAGTGCATACATGAAGGATATTATGGAATGGCCAACACTGACCAACATATAGGAAGTACGTAGCTTTATGGGTTTAGCAGGATATTTTCGATGATTTGTCGAAGTTTTTTCGAAGATAGCAAATCCAATCACAGAATTGCATAAAAAAACAATAAATTTGTATCGATTGAGAAATGTGCGGAAGCATTTCAAATGCTCAAAGAGTTGTTACCGAGAATGCCAAGACTGAAGGTTCCCGACATGGACAAGGAATTATTGGTATGCACATACACATCCAAGGAAGGTTTAGGTGGAGTTTTGATGCAAGACGATCAAGTGATCGCTTATATTTCAAGGAAATTGAGAAGGCATGAGGAAAACTATGCAACACATGACTTGGATTTTTTAGAAATTGTATATTCCTTGAGATTTTGGATACATTATCTGATTGGATGAAAATTCGAATTAAAGACAGATCACTATGGATTGCAGCATATATTTACACAGAGAGACTTGAACACGCGACAAAGGTGTTGGTCAGAATTACTTAGCGAATATGACTTTGAGATCTCGTATATTAAAGAAATAGTGAAGAGAGTAGCAGATGTGGTGAATCGGAGATCATGCATATTTTCAGTAATACCTCTTAAGACGAATATTTGAGAAAATATTATATCTCTAAAGAATGACGATGACTAGTATAAGGAAGTTAAGGATATTATCAAACAAAATACCATGGGGGTACTGAATTTTGAAGGTTATTCATTGGACAATGACGAATTGTTGAGATTTAATAACAAAATTTATGTACCGCCTAATGAAGAATTAAGAAGTTTTATCTTAAGAGAAGCTCATCGATCATTATGGATGGCTCATCCTGGAGTCATGAAGATGAAGGAAGACCTTAATCCTTTATTCTTCTGGAAAGGAATGAAAGAGAACATAGTTATTTACATGGTGAGATGCCTATAATGTCAGAAAGCGAAGGTTAAACATAGACATCCAATAGGATTTTTACAGCCACACGCTATTCCTGAATCGAAATGAGATTTCATTTCGATGGATTTTATTGTGGGACTATCATTGGCGGAAAGGAGATACGATTCAATTTTCATGGTAGTTGACACTCTGATGTATCAGGCGTGAGACATAGCTATATTATTTGTCAGCGAGATTGTGAGATTACATGGTGTACCAATAAGCATTATATATGATCAAGGATCGGTGTTTACAAGATGGTTTTGGACTAGTTTCCAAGCGGCCTTAAGAACGCAACTAAATTTGAGTACAACGTATCACCCTGAGACAGATGGAAAAACAAAGAGAATGAACTAAATTTTGGAGGATATGTTGCGTATTTATGTATTGGATCAACACAAATGTTAGGAAGACTTCTTTCCATTGGTCAAGTTTGCATACAACAACAATTACCAGAGTACGATCAAGATGGCATCATTTGAGTTCCTTTATGGGATACCGTGTTGGACGTTGTTGAGCTGGGATCAACTTGAGGATAGGGTCCTGGTAGGAACAAAAGTGATCCAATAAATGGAAGAACAATTGCAATCAATAATACAAAGGATTAAATAACCACGGGATCGATAGAAGAGTTATGTGGATGCACATCGCGTTGATCGCATTTATGAGGTTGGTGACAGAGTTTTCTTACAAGTGAAACTGCATAAGAGTTCGATCAAGTTTGGAAAGGGTTCCAAACTCCCTCCTTGGTTTGTGGGACCTTTCGAGGTTGTGGAAAGGAAATGACCTGTGGATTATTGACTAGCCTTACCTGATTTTTTAAGGCGTATGCATGATATATTTCATGTATTTGTTTTACGACTTTATATTAGTGATCCGTCGCATGTTATTGACATGAATTCTTTGTAGGTGTCGGATGAGGATTCTCTCATGGTAGAGCCAATCTGCATTTTGGACTATCGCACTCAATAGCTGCAACATTGAATAGTCGATTAGGTCAAGCTATAGTGGGACTACTATAGTCCACACTTAGCTACCTGAGAGGATGCATATGGGATGCGTCAATAATTTTCTTACTTGTTTGATAGATTAGATATATAGATCTATGTCAGATACATTTATTTTATTGCATTTATATACTGTACAAAATTCGGGATGAAGTTTAAAACAGGAGGGGGTGTATGTAACATCTCATTCTACTGAGCACACTTTGACTTATTCTTTTGGGACACTTGCGTGCAAGTGATCCAATTGTGGTACATTATGATTTCGTTTCAATTATGAGTTATATATGATGATGATAATGTATTGTGACTTATTGTTATTTTGATGTATAGGTATTGATAGATATTATTGACAAGTTATTTTGAGTGTGCAGGACACATGATTGTCATTGGCGGCAAGGAGATACGATTCAATTTTCATGGTAGTTGACACTCTGATGTATCAGGCGTGAGACATAGCTATATTATTTGTCAGCGAGATTGTGAGATTACATGGTGTACCAATAAGGATCATATATGATCGAGGATCGGTGTTTACAAGATGGTTTTGGACCAGTTTCCAAGTGGCCTTAGGAATGCAACTGAATTTTAGTACAACGTATCACCCTGAGACAGATGGAAAAACAAAGAGAACGAACCAAATTTTGGAGGATATGTTGCGTATTTATGTAATGGATCAACATAAATGTTGGGAAGACTTCTTGCCATTGGTCGAGTTTGCATACAACAACAATTACCAGAGTACGATCAAGATGGCATCATTTGAGTTCCTTTATGGGATACTGTGTTGGACGTTGTTGAGCTGGGATCAACTTGAGGATAGGGTCCTGGTGGGACTGAAAGTGATCCAATAAATGGAAGAACAATTGCAATCAATAATACAAAGGATTAAATAACCACGTGATCGACAGAAGAGTTATGTGGATGCACATCGCGTTGATCGCATTTATGAGGTTGGTGACAGAGTTTTCTTACAATTGAAACTACATAAGAGTTCGATCAAGTTTGGAAAGGGTTCCAAACTCCCTCCTTGGTTTGTGGGACCTTTCGAGGTTGTGGAAAGGAAATGACCCATGGATTATTGACTAGCCTTATCTGATTCTTTAAGGTGTATGCACGATATATTTCATGTATTTTTTTTACGATATTATATTAGTGATCCATTGCATGTTATTGACATGAGTTCTTTGTAGGTGTCGAATGAGGATTCTCTCATGGCAGAGCCAATCTGCATTTTGGACCATCGCACTCAATATCTGCAGCGTTGAATAGTCAATCAGGTCAAGTTATAGTGGGACTACTATAGTCCACACTTAACTACCCGAGAGGACGCATATGGGTTGCGTCAATAGTTTTCTTACTTGTTTGATAGATTAGATATATAGATCTATGTCCGATACATTTATTTTCTTGCATTTATATACTGTACAAAATTTGGGACGAAGTTTAAAACAAGAGGGGGTGTATGTAACATCTCGTTCTACTGAGCACACTTGACTTATTCTTTTGGGACACTTGCGTGCAAGTGATCCAGTTGTGGTACATTATGATTTCGTTTCAATTATGAGTTATATATGATGATGATAATGTATTGTGACTTATCGTTATTTTGATGTATATGTATTGATAGATATTATTAACAAGTTATCTTGAATGTGCAGGACACATGACAGGTTATGGATGTTGATGGAATCAGTGGACTTTGTAGGACTCCAGATTGAGTCAGGGAGAGGATTGTATTTTGTTTGAGTATTTCATTTTACGCACATGTGATATAATATTGATTACAACATTATATATGTATATGGATTATTGACAATGTTTTTGTCAGTGGATGAAGGCTTGACGATTATTTCTAATCCGACTCACATAAGAAGTAAAGGGATCATGCACTTAAACCAGACATTTGAGGGAGAGGTGTGGCAACGTCCATGTCACAACCTACTAGCACTCTCGTCGTGGTCTGAACTATAGGTTAACGATCACCTAGTTTGATAGGTCCACGATTTCAGGAGGGCAGACTGAGATAGTAGCTCACGAATATTTCTAAGGGGCAGGCAATAAGACGTAATCCTTATTCCTTATAAGCCCTTAGTCTCTCACAAGGTTGACCGAATGGAGTGTTGACTTCAAGGGTCAGATAAAATTACAAAACCAGTCAAAGGCGAGTGACACCCTTAAAACACGGAGGTGCGTCTTGAAGGGCACATCGCATAATTAAAACATGAGTCAATAAATCTAGGTGGCCTAAAAAACATTGAAATGGTTAGACCATGTTAGAATAAAATAATTAATTAAACAATAAATTATGAATTATAAATCCTAACAAGATTATAAGCCGTGTAATACTAAGTCTAAGTCTAAATATAAATAAAGGACTAACTGAATTATGAAAAAATTTAAAATATTTGAGATATAATCAAACTCTAAAAAAATTGGGAATTAAAAATTTAAAGGTTGGACAAAGTGCACATGTGTGCATGAAATTAATAAAAGGGATTTTTAAAATAAAAAGAAATAATAACTAGAGAGAAAAAGTGTACATTGAATAGTATCTTGAGTAAAACTACCATTAAATATAACTAAAAGAAGATTCGTAATCCAAATCTAACTAAGATCTAGTTAGGAGACACTCATTAAATGAGAATTTGGGGAGCAAAGGGACAACTAAGAGAAGAAATAGGAACACATTGGGGAATGTGATGAAAATGGATTTCTAAAATAAAATAAAAAGGGTAATTACTTGTGCAACTTGGAGAGAGTTTGAAAGTGTGTGGGTGAATAATCTTAATTAAAATTAATTAAAAAGTTAATTACATATGCATGTGGATATGTGTCAATGAGAATTTACCTATAAAATAATTGGGGTAAAAGGGAAAATGGATCTCACTTTTCGATAGTACTGTTATGCTGTCAAAATTTGGTTGATTGTGTTTTACTTGTGAGAGTTTGGATTCCAAACTTCAGATAGAGTGGGAGCTCTTCTTTGCGAAGAAATCTTGGGAGCTATCATGTTTTGGTTTTTTCCTTGTCCCCTTTGTGTCTCAAGGGGCTAAGGGGGAAGAAGAGTACCCATAGCATTGGTTGGGAGATACCAGTGAAGTTGGGTGATTAGCAAGCATGAATAAGAAGATAATGCAAGTCATTGAAGGACTTCCTCAATTGTCCATCATCATCAGTTCCGGTATTTTATTTCTGGAATTTTTATTGTACCAATAGTAATTTTTGATTTAAAATTTGTTTAATCACTACAAGATTAAGTAGCAAATTATGGCAGCTTTGCATTGTAAACAAATTTATACATTTTATAAATTGGAGTAATTTTCTCTTGGAAAAAAAAGTAGCAAATTACGAAGACTAAATTGTCGTGAACGCTGCCAAATTTAATTGCAACTCCTGAATTGTATAAATTGTATGCATGTTCAATTCATTTGCAAATCGAAGAATTTAGAAATTGTATAGCAACCAGCAGAGTTTTGTATTTCGAATTTAGAAATTTGTAGGTTCAGTGTATAAGTTATTTGCATTTCCAATTAGACCGAAATTCGTATGATCATTGTAAACTTCATTGTCAATCCGAGAAGTAGATCTCCGTATGGTTGTTGTAGAATCGTTGAAATTTCAAATTTGAATTTATGGATGCTCTAGAATTAAAACACAGCTTGTAAATTAAAAGTTGGGTCTTGTACTATCAATTACCAAATCGAAAATTTAGAAAATTTATGGGCATTACAATTTTTTTTGAAGATCCAAAATTTGATATCCATATGGACTTTACAAATTTTAATTGCAATCCTAATTTAGAAAATCGTAGGGTCATTTAAAACTAAATTTTCAATCCGTAATTATGGAATTTTCACTCGAATTGTTGCAAAAATTAAATAGAAGAACCAGCTATAGGAATTTTGTTTTTCACTGTAAACTAATACGAACCCGGAATTTTTTAAGTCTGTTTAGTCATTGTAATTAAATTACAAGGTTTGGAGTTTGGATTCTATTGGCCACTGTGAAATATAATTGCAAATATGGATATAAATTTCCGCATGGTCATTTGGAAATTTAGGTAATCCCAAAAATTTAGGATCTCCTTGACCTCTGTAAGTTTAATTGAAATCCAAAGTTAAGATTTTATTGGTCGTTGAATAATATTATTGCAAACCCCTGAATTAAGTTTTGTTACAATTATAACATTTGTTTTCAATTATGAAAGTTAAAAATCGTAAAAAATCTATAGTATTAAATTGCAACTCGGGAGGAGTATCGTTATGACGGTCGTGTATTCAAATGTGATTCTAAGAACAAAATTCACAGTAACATTGTAGGGTTCAAAATTATTTCTAATTGAGTTTCATTTGAACATTGCATAACAATTATGCATATCTAAAGACCAGTCTTTGATATGGTCGTAGCCAAATATGATTAGGTAGTTCTTAATTTAATGTAGTTCTTAATTTAATGATTAGGTCGTAGGTAGTTCTTAATTATGCAATGTGCTATCTCCTTTGTTCTAGTTGGAAGTCAAGTGCTCCTTCCACCTTCTTACGTGCCAAAACTGGCGGAGACTTTCGCTTTCTTTCGAGCAAACTATTATTATTCTTGCTTTACTTTTTTTTATTGCAGTTGGATTCATTGTCAAGATTCCTCTTCCATCCAACTAATCTCCGATCAACTTATAGAACGATGTGAGTATTGTGAACAGACTTAATAAATATTAAACCTGGCTTCTAAATTGTGTCTTATGTTTAATATTTGACTACTAAGAAATTCGAAAAATAAGAAAGGTAATCCAAGAGTGTCTTGGATTGGTGTTTTTTTTTTAAAAGAAAATGTATTTAATTAAAAATTCAAACAT
>JZKD02S0013406.1:0-10151 GCA_000966675.3 Picea glauca
AGTCATAGTTGATGTGTAGTTGATGCATGGTTGATGCATGGTGCATGTTGGTTCAGGTTATTGGTACAGGTTGTTTGGTGCAGGTTGATTGGTACAGGTTGTTACAAGTTATTGATACAGGTTGACAGTGACAGGTTGATAGTGGCAGTGGTTGATTCAGTGACAGTGACAAGTTGTCCACATTTGGCATTTATATTTCAGGGCAGTTGGACGAGGCAAGGACATGTGGTTGTAGTCGGAGAACATAGGGGGTTGTAGCCTCCTTCTGGTTTTAGCCAGAGAATTGGGGAGTTGGAGCTTCCCTCGGGTTGTAGCCTGAAAAATTAGGGGGTTGGAGCCTCCTTCTAGTTGTAGTTGGAAAACAAAGGAAGTTGGTGCTTCCAATGAATGTAATTCTTCAAGACATATAAGAAAAATCATTATGTGGTTTTCTCCCGCTTTGGGTTTCCACGTAAAAACACTGATGTACTGTGTATGTGTATGATTGCTCATTTGTTCATTGTTTATTTACTCTACAATTATTGGATGATAATGTTACACTGATATAACACTTGCATTATATGGTTGAAAAGGTTTAAATTGCTCTATTACTGATTCACCCCCCCTCTCAGTAATCCAACAAGAAGACTTGAGGGATCCAAGAAATTCCCATTATAAATACTCTTATCTATAGCTTAAGTTTAGGTAGATTATGGATTTCACACAGTTAGGGTTATAAGTACAAAAGCTATGTGTTAGACATTATATATAGAAATCGTTTGTTGGTGAAATAAAGTTAATGTTCCTTTGAGTTGAGATAAACTATTTTATAGGGATTCATTGGTCCTCTTAAATTTAGGGCCCACTTGAAGAGATTGCTAGTCAAGAGACCTTCTAAAGGAATTGTTCATATTTTCAATTGAGTAGTTAGAATGTTAATTTTGTCTTGTTGAACTCCTTCACAAGCATACCATGACCTCATGGTTGGTGGGAAGAGTTTTTAGAAGTTCACGCATCTTAGAATATATTTATCTCTGTAACGTTTTATTTATTCTTCAACAATTAGTGTTCATTCCTAAAATATTCATTTCCTTATAAAAAAATCCTTCACTTTCAAGTATTTTGGTTACACATTGTTCCAAAAGATCTCCATGAGATCCATGAGATTCACTTCTATTAAGCATATCTCTCTCACATTGTCATGACAACACACAACACTCAATAACCTATCCTTTGCCCATTCATTTCCACATGCTTAAGCAATGTGCAAGAACCTCTCATTGTCACACTATAACTACAACCATAAGACCATTAATACACACATCTTGATAATACACGTCTTGAGAAATGGATGACTACATGCAATATTATGGATATTATGGATGTTGTAAATTAAGGTTCCTACAAAGCTCTTGTGAGTGTTGTGTGTATCTCATAAATATGAAATTAAAATATTCATGTTGAATTTGGCTATTGTGAGCCTAGTGTGCGTGATGTGATCTAAGATGCTCATTATTTTCTTCCCACTTTAGGAGGCAATTGTCCTCGATTTCCGGTACATATGGTGAAATTGTTGGTCAAAATCGGAACCATGCGTCTTTCCCATGATCCAAACCATGGGTTTGAAGGACATCAAAGTTATGGGAAAATATGAACAAGGCCCATCTAAGGTACCAATTATTGAGAAAATAACTAAGGGCCTAGGGATGAGATCCACTCCAAATACACCACTTGTTGAAAATGGAGAGCTACATTCTATATTTACTCCACCAACAAATAAAAAGGTTGAATGTGAGAACATGATAGGGGATTTGAGTTAGGGGACTCTAGTCCTTGGTATTATCAAGCCATGCCAACCCCATTAGGAGAAATATGTTCAGGAAGGGAACCATGAATCGATACCATTGGACACAGACAATACCCCTCCTCATAAAACCGAGGAATAAAGAAATATGTAGAGGAAGAAACAAAGAGAAATGAAGAGGTGGAAGTTAAATGAAAAGAAGAAGAAGAGGAAAACTGGAAAACTATAGAGGAAGAAGAAGCAAAGATGAAGGCTACAATAGAGGAAGCATATACAAAAGCTACACAGGAAGAAAAAATGGAAAGATGTAATAGAACAAGCAGATAATAAAGTAGTTGAAGAAGAAGAAAAAAAAAAGAATAGAAGAAGAGGAAAAAAAGGTAGTAGAAGAAAAGGCTAAGGAAGCTACAGAGGAAGAAAAAAAGAGGAAAGCAAAGGTTGAGATGAAGGAAGAAGAAGAAAAGAGAAGGCCTGAAATAGAGCATAAGGGTGAAGAAACAAAGGCTGTGGATACTAGAGAAAGAAATGTGTATGAGAAGTAGGATTAATACAAAAAAGAAAGAAAGAGGGAAGGTGGTCAAGATGGCCAAAACTCAAATGTGAAAAAGGTTAGAACTAAATACTTAGAACTAAAACATTAGGAGTAGCAGAGAATTTCCCATTAAGGAGAAACCAACCCAAAACAATAGGTACATATTTCCATTCTTTCCATTATTCTCTCCCCCTCTCTGATTTAAAATAGAAGGTTGTACAACATGCAAGTGAAATTTTATGTGTCTTGGTCAATGGATCCATTTGAAAGCACATAGATTTTAAATGAGATTTGGACTTGAAATTGCAAAAAATAATAGAGATAAACATCCATCAAATAACACACATAGCACAACAAATGATAAAGGAGTTCACCCCTCTCTTGGGCTACATCTCCTGGTCCAACTTCAAATGGTCCTCTTTCATTAAGTGTTCAATATGTGAAAAACAACAATTTACAACGCTCAAATGGCAAAAATAACAACTCCAATGGCTTCAAAACTGACAAAAACCTCTGTCTAGGCTTTTTCTACACCTGGTTTGGTCAAAAAATGAAGAAGTTATCTCTCTTGGAAGTTTTCCCTTCTTCTACAGTAAAAACGTCATCCAAAACGCACACCCAATGCCAAAACCCAGCTCACGCGCTCAGAACCTAGCTCCGCCATGATTCACGTTGTGTGGGTGAAATTATCGCGTGGTTAACGAAATTAGCACCACTCCTGAATAGCTTGGTCGCATGGGGTTACGTATCCAAGTGTTGCGATAATCGCCCGCACCCATTTTCCAGCACCCCCACCTTTTCCCTACACGCTTGGTTATGTGGTATGTATTACAGGTTGTGTCCATGGGCTGGGGCTAAGCCTTGACCCTTTTTCCGCCAAATGAACCAAACCTTCAAACTTTAATAGCAATTGTGCCATAAAGGGGTAAGGAACGCCCCGTAGGAGGATTGGTAGAACCTTCTACTCTAGTCCACTTCATCGGCAGGTCGCGCGATCTAACCTGGTGGAGTTCGACCCAAAATTTTAATGGTCGGTGGGGTGGCACGTGTCATCTCCTGATTGGGCCACGTGGCACCTTAACATTGGTCCAAGTCAGGGCCCAAATACCCAGGTACTTGTCCAGTCACCTGTCACATGTCCTTGACATGTTAACACCACATCAGTTATACGGTTGTATGGTTTTCACAGTCAACTTCCACGTCAGCATGTACGGACTGTACAAAATGCGCTATCAGCAAAAATTTTGCATGTTTGGGAAAACGGAAAGAATACCATAACTTTTTCATACAGACTCTGTTTGAGCCCGTTCAAGTTGCGTTGGGATCGTGATGATGAGATCTACGCAATAAAACCATTTTTGAGCAATTTCGAACACCTTGATTTTTGAGCATTTTTTTTTATCCTCTGGATCACTCTCTCTCAAAATCATCTAACTTGCTCTCCATGGTTGCGCTTGATTGTGCCTAGTGGGGTCCCTAACACACTTGATGTTGGTTTTGTTGGAGTTACTTCACACACACCTAGGATTTATTTTTCCTAAGGTTTTTCCTTATTTATTAGTCATAATTAGTCATTAACCAGTCTCCTATATTTTAGAGGAGAATATTCTATCGAACGAATATTCTCTTCAGTTGACACTTCAATTTGACTAGTTGAGTTGAGTCTAGATGATGCATTGGTTTTGTCACCATGCAGCATTGGGATCATGACCATGCTAATGCGCACTTGCCTTTGTTTCATCACCATATTGGCGCATTACCCTTGATTCCTTGATCTACTCCTCACTACACTATGTTTCAGTTAGTTAACTGAAGACTGATTGACTAGTTAACTCAGCTAGGTGGCAGTTCACTCTCGTAACTGCCTGGGAGACTAGACTAGGTTGCAGTTCATTTCCGTAACTGTTGGTGTGTGTCCATATCACTCTAGACCGCCACTATGGCTTATTAGTTACTCATGTATCTTATATCTATTGTAAATTATTCACTCTTTGAGTGTGGAATACGGTTAATGAGAATTCTTTCTCTCCTTCTTCTTCTTTCTCCAATTCTCNCTAGTCTCCTATATTTTAGAGGAGAATATTCTACCGGAAGAATATTCTCTTCAGTTGACACTTCAGTTTGACTAGTTGAGTTGAGTCTAGATGTTGCATTGGTTTTGTCACCATGCATCATTGGGATCATCACCATGCTAATGCGCACTTGCCTTTGTTTCATCACCATATTTGCGCATTATCCTTGATTCCTTGATCTACTGCTCACTACACTATGTTTCAGTCAGTTAACTGAAGACTGATTGACTAGTTAACTCAACTAGGTGGCAATTCACTCTCGTAACTGCCTGGGAGACTAGACTAGGTTGCAGTTCATTTCCGTAACTGCTGGTGTGTGTCCATATCACTCTAGACCACCATTATGGCTTATTAGTTACTCATGTATCTTATATCTATTGTAAATTATTCACTCTTTGAGTGTGGAATACGGTTAATGAGAATTCTTTCTCTCCTTCTTCTTCTTTCTCCAATTCTCTCTGCAAATGTGTGTATTATTGTTTAGCTAGATCTATTATGTGCAGGTTCAACACATTTACATGGTATCAGAGCTGATAGACTGCTAAGCAAAAGCTACACCAAATTACTTTTGTAGGTACTGAAGATTTAAGAACGCAAAAAAGATGGAATTTATGCTTTACTCATCGATAATACTTCTCACGCCTCATAGCTATTTGGAGTGGAAGCCAAAGATTCTACTTCTTCTCATAAGTAGAGGCTTATACCAAATAACCATGGAAATGGAAGTAGAGCCTAATTCCGCCAATGAGAAAATAGATTTTCTCAATAGACAAGATATGGCCATAGGATTTATCTGCTTATCTGTTTTTCTAGAAATTCTCCACCAAGTATGTGATGTCACACAAGAATTCACTCCAAACAAAT
The DNA here is from genome assembly GCA_000966675.3 of Picea glauca. Taxonomy (NCBI): domain Eukaryota; kingdom Viridiplantae; phylum Streptophyta; class Pinopsida; order Pinales; family Pinaceae; genus Picea; species Picea glauca. The sequence continues at coordinate 5,252 of JZKD02S0013406.1, forward strand.
TATGGACCAGATTGGAGGTTCTATTTGGGAATAAAGAAGAATTTGAAGATTGCATGCAGGGGATTGGAAAGATAGAGCCAGAAGAGAAACCGTCAGAAGATCAAGCCTCTTATTCTGAGAACTCTTCTACACAGGTATTTGCACAAATTTGTATTCCATTAATTGAAGATGATGTCTATTCCATTTCAGATTTGTTTTCTAAAATTCATGTGGAAGATATATGGCATGCATCTCAGGAGTCACATGCACATACTTTTCCATGCACCATGCATGCTTCTCAGAAGACAAAAATAGAGCCGCGCACGTAAGACTCAATTATGATAATTTTTGAGCAAAATTTGCAGAAACCAATTAGATATTTGATTTCCTCTCGGGAAAATATCCAACTTAAAAAAATAAAAATCGTCCGAAACGGAGTCCGGAAAGTGAAGTTATGATCGTTTTAAAATCAACAAAATTTCAGCATTTTTCCTTAAACGGCCGCATGGTTTTCAAAATTTCATCCAAACTTTATTTGGATCTTATTCATAACAAGAAGAGGAAGTGGATATGTGTGGACATCTCAATGATGCATATACTTCATGAGATCTATGCAGACATCTACATCTTCAACAAAATCTTCAATGAGCACAAACTTGCATAGTTGCGAGGTCTTCTTGGAGTGAAGGACATGGTTGCTTAGCAACTGTTTTTTGTTCCTTCTGATTTTTATTTTTTTTATGCATTGTAATTNTATGGCTTATTAGTTACTCATGTATCTTATATCTATTGTAAATTATTCACTCTTTGAGTGTGGAATACGGTTAATGAGAATTCTTTCTCTCCTTCTTCTTCTTTCTCCAATTCTCTCTGCAAATGTGTGTATTATTGTTTAGCTAGATCTATTATGTGCAGGTTCAACACATTTACATGGTATCAGAGCTGATAGACTGCTAAGCAAAAGCTACACCAAATTACTTTTGTAGGTACTGAAGATTTAAGAACGCAAAAAAGATGGAATTTATGCTTTACTCATCGATAATACTTCTCACGCCTCATAGCTATTTGGAGTGGAAGCCAAAGATTCTACTTCTTCTCATAAGTAGAGGCTTATACCAAATAACCATGGAAATGGAAGTAGAGCCTAATTCCGCCAATGAGAAAATAGATTTTCTCAATAGACAAGATATGGCCATAGGATTTATCTGCTTATCTGTTTTTCTAGAAATTCTCCACCAAGTATGTGATGTCACACAAGAATTCACTCCAAACAAATTATGGACCAGATTGGAGGTTCTATTTGGGAATAAAGAAGAATTTGAAGATTGCATGCAGGGGATTGGAAAGATAGAGCCAGAAGAGAAACCGTCAGAAGATCAAGCCTCTTATTCTGAGAACTCTTCTACACAGGTATTTGCACAAATTTGTATTCCATTAATTGAAGATGATGTCTATTCCATTTCAGATTTGTTTTCTAAAATTCATGTGGAAGATATATGGCATGCATCTCAGGAGTCACATGCACATACTTTTCCATGCACCATGCATGCATCTCAGAAGACAAAAACGGAGCCGCGCACGTAAAACTCAATTATGATAATTTCTGAGCAAAATTTGTAGAAGCCAATTAGATATTTGATTTCCTCTCGGGAAAATATCCAACTTAAAAAAAAATCGTACAAAACGGAGTCCGGAAAGTGAAGTAATGATCGTTTTAAAATCAACAAAATTTCAACATTTTTACTTAAACGGCCGCACGGTTTTCAAAATTTCATCCAAACTTTATTTGGATCTTCTTCATAACAAGAAGAGGAAGTGGATATGTGTGGACATCTCAATGATGCATATACTTCATGAGATCTATGCAGACATCTACATCTTCAACAAAATCTTCAACGAGCACAAACTTGCACAGTTGCGAGGTCTTCTTGAAGTGAAGGACATGGTTGCTTAGCAACTGTTTTTCGTTCCTTCTGATTTTTATTTTTTTTATGCATTGTGATTTTTGGGGGGGGGGTTCCCATGAGGTTTTCCCTCTTTTCTCATTTAGTTCAGTGTATCTTTTGTATTTGGGTACCTAACATGGCCTTGTTGTCGTGACCCGTTCTTTATTTTCACCATAGTGATGTTCATGGGGGGTGTTAGAGTTACTTCACACGCACCTAGGATTTATTTTTCCTAAGGTTTTTCCTTTTTTATTAGTCATAATTAGTCATTATCTAGTCTCCTATATGTTAGAGGAGAATATTCCACCTGAAGAATATTCTCTTCAGTTTGACTAGTTGAGTTGAGTCTAGATGTTGCGTTGGTTTTGTCACCATGCAACATTGGGATCATCACCATGCTAATGCGCACTTGCCTTGGTTTCATCACCATGATAATGCACACTTTCCTTATTTTCATCACCATATTGATGCATTACCCTTGATTCCGTGATCTACTCCTCACTACACTATGTTTCAATGAGTTAACTGAAGACTGGTTGACTAGTTAACTCAACTAGGTGGCAGTTCACTCTCGTAATTGCCTGAGAGACTAGACTAGGTGGAAGTTCACTGCCGTAACTGTTGGTGTGTGTCTAGATCACTCTAGACCACCGCTATGGCTCATTAGTTACTCATGTATCCTGTATCTATTGTAAATTATTCACTCTTTGAGTGTGGAATACGGTTAATGAGAATTATTTCTCTCCTTCTTCTTCTTTCTCCAATTCTCTCTGCAAATGTGTGTATTATTGTTTAGCTAGATCTATTATGTGTAGGTTCAACACATTTACATGGTATATTCTTGCACTCTGAAGTTTTGATGATGTCTACTCCTTTAAATGACAAAATAGATAAAGCATAAGAGAATATTAGGGTTTTTAGTTCTCATCTTCTCGGGGCATAGAGCACTCTAACCCACCCCACTCCCATCATAATATTAAAATTGGGGTTTATAATGTATAAAAAAGGAAATAAAGGATAAATGAACTTCTCAAAGAAGTTGAAGACTAGAAGCTAAGCGTCGGATTAGCTCACAAAAGGGGGCAACACATAAAATATGGTAGAAAAGAGAAAGTTATATCTGAAAAAGAAAGGTAAAAGATTAGAGAAGACTAAGAAGAAGCTAGTGGAGGTATGAGCTGAGGTGGGCTTGGAGAAAGAAGAAAAATGTACTTGGAAGGTAAAATATGAAGAATTTCTTGAGGAAGTGAGGATGCGTGCAAATATTAGAGAAATCAAGTACACAATGTGGGGCTCTGTTATTTAAAATGACTTGAAACTCTAAGAGCACCTCTAGTTTTATTTAGAATTCGATGTCTTGCATAGGAAAGTAATGATGTATCTCGATGATACCCAAGTTTATGTAGAGAAGAAAGCTTAAGTGGCTCAAGAAATGAGCAAAGTCCTAAATAGAATTGATGTAGACCCCCTACCTTGGCAGGGTTCGATGACCTCCCAGTCTAAGGATCGTTCTTAACTATAATGAGCTGGAGCAGCTCTCTCAATTCCCTACTGGAATCCCACAAACAAATCCATAGGTCCTTTATGACACTCCGCCTTTGCGACTAAGCACCAAGCGCGAGCCTCACCTTCCCGCATCCATGGGTTGTGACCGCACGCCTAAGCAAAAGGCTTGTCGTGATTTCGCATGTTGGGACTTTGCGAATGAGCCAACCTTGACTCCCCGACTCCGAAAATGCCGATAAGAGCTTTAACGGTCCTTAGCTCCTCCCTTGGCCTCCGTCCATGTGACCATTCACCATGACCCGCGGCTCAATTATCAAGCGCGTTGGGATTTTCGTATCGGGAATTCCCAATGCGATTCACTTCTGTTCTCCCGACTCCCGAAATGTCGATATTTCAGAGCGTCGGATTAATGGTCCACAATCCCCGAAATCTAACGGCTCAACTCTCCTTTTCGCGTATCGTGAAGTCAAAAGACTTCTCACCTTTGTTCGCTCGATCCCCAAAATGTCAATATTTGCGAGCATCAGATCGACAGCTCACGACTCTCTTCGATCGACGGTTGTGATCAAGTCGGGATTTCGTGTTTCGCGTCTTCGGGAGTCCCCTTACCTCCATTCTTTCAATGACTGTGATCAAGTCAGGATTTCATGTTTCACGGATTTGACTCTTTTGGAGTCCCTTCAACACTTGGCCGAATTCCAAATATATGCACTCCTTGCCACAGATTCTTACGCAAGACTTGGTTCTTGCGGGTGACTGTGCACACCTTGCAGCAGTCGCTTTGCACTCCTTGCAAAGGGAAAGTTTTGTGCTATCTCTTCTGAGCTTTGGAATTGAAACAGATACCGTCGCACACTCCTTGTGTTCTGTGTGCACACCTTGCACTCACTCGACAAAAGAGAAACAATTGAAACTTATACTAACATTCACAGTTTCATCCATCCATAACAAAATTCATTCATCTATGAAAACACAATAACAAAGAATTACAAACAATAATAGTGTTATGCATTTGAATCAATTTGCCTCTGTCATATTCATTCAAAAGTAAATGGCTACAGCTAATATCAAAACAATAACTCAAAACTCCGATAGTTCCTACTAACTCGCAACATCCTCATTTGGGCATACAAAACCTCTATTTATCTCCGAGGGTCCTTAGGGTTCCCCCCTAACTACTCGTCTAGTCAGGAAAATGAAAAAACTCAACTGCTACCTAAGTTCAGTTACATTCAAGACTTGGAGTGAAACTCCTAGATCAGTCGTGATCATCTGCTCCCAAGTGTTTGATCTTCTTTTGTTTTTCCAATCAGCTCCAAAAGATTTGCAGTAACTCCCAGCATTTTAGATTCTGAAATGATTCCCAAGCGCCAAGTTGTCTTGCCATGCATGCCTGCTGACGATGCTCCTGCATCATACTCCCCCTGGACAAAAATTCATGGACTCCTGTCCATGAGCTCTTGCACTGA
>JZKD02S0013428.1:13121-26992 GCA_000966675.3 Picea glauca
TTTCATATTTATTCTCTCCATTTCCATTGTTGTGTCGGCTAGCCCCCCTTTGTTTGGGGTTCGGGGGCTAGAGGGGGAGAGAGAGAGAGGGAGAGGGAGGAGGTAAAGAGAGATATGGAGGTAGAGAAAGGTAAAGAGAGAGAGGGAAAGAGGGAGAGGAGTAGGGGGGAGAGAAAGGGGAGGAGGGAGATCAAGTTGTTGGTATTCGAAGAATTAAGATGGCTAGACAAAGACTGGGATTAATTTCTAATTTAAGCCGACATCCCTAGGGACCCAAAAGGAAACTTTCCTATATCTACGAGGGAAACAACATTCCATAGAGCAGGAGAAAGAATGGAAGAAGCCATGGGAAAAGGAAGGGAAATAGAAGTTTCATCATCCCACCAGTCAGCACCCCGAAAAATAGGCAGGCCAAGGTTAATAAGGAATCCCGAGGAGGCCCAAACTCCCAACGAACCATGCACCCAGAATGTTGCTGAGAAGTTACTCATGCACGTTGTTCAGCTAGAACCTGTTGAAGGTTCAAGCAGGGGAATTAGTGAAAAACATAGAAGGTCGGGCACTGAAAAACGTAGAGGTTCAGGAGTCATTGCAGCAGCTGAAGCAAGCGCAGCTCACTATTGTCAAGTTCTATCATGAGAATAGAGAATAGAGAAAATAGTTGGCAGAAAGGACTGTTGAAATGACAACGTCACAGAGCCAATCAGGGAATGCAAATTGGCTCAAAAGAAAACTTAGAGAAGCACAAGATGTAATCATTCAATTGCACGAGGAACAGAGGATGTCAGAGGAAATAATCACAGAGCACTTCAAGGAATGCGGACCATCCATGGATAACGCCTGCACGGATCTCACCAGAACCCAAGCAAAGTTGAAAGGAAATGCGATCTTGTGGAGACAAGTGAAGAATCTAACTAAACAGACGAAACTGGTCTCTTAGGAAAACACTCAGAGTGTTAAGGTTGCAGGTGATGCCAGAGGCATGATTGATGCAACCCCTTTTTTTCTTTTTGAGTATGGCAGAGAATCTTCCTCCCCGTGTGTCTTGTTTCCTACCGGTAAACAAGAAGTCTGACACAGCACCCGCGGGGTGAATATTCGTCGTGCAGATGTTATGAACCTACCTATTGAGGAGGACAAGTGTAAGTGAAACACATGAAATTTTTGGAGGAGTTGCGTGGTCCCCCAACCGTCATTTCCACCTGGAGCATAGCAAACAAACATCCACCACACCAACTCGCCACATGCATGCTACAGTCAGTGATCGCGCAGCAACAACCAGAGCCTCTTACACAAGGTGGCAGAGTTTCCGACAGTGTGCTTGATCACTAGCGCACCCTGTAAGAGAAACATCGATGCATCACAACCTGATGATTGAATCTTACTCATGACTGAATGATCAAGACGAAGATTTCGGTTATGACATGATTGGGTGCAGTCAGGTTTCCATTTTTAGTAAACTCTATTCGAAAGGTCATCTTGCAGGTAGTAACTGAATCTAAAATTCTAGAAGAAGTAGTTTGAGGCATGGTATCCCAAGGGGCATAGTTTTTTTCTATATATTCTATCTTTTTAATGTAAGTCAGGTTGGTAAAGTAGTGTAGACAGAGGACTCTTGAATGTAATCTTTGAATCCGACTGAAATGTAATGCAGAAATCCTGAGGATTTGACAAAAAGATTCTAATGGTGGTGGTTTGATGTATTGTGATCCTATCTATGAACATACTTCATGTTTTCTATATATTCATGCCTTTCCCTTTGTTTAAATTGGAATGTTTAATAAGTCTAAAATTCATCGTGCAGTGCTTTAGAATTCGCCATTTAAACTCTGTGTTTTCTTCTAAGTAAGAATTCATCTTTAATGGTGCTTTGATTTGATTTATGTACTCTTTTATCTTGCCATACACGATGACATTTGAACCGAAAGACCATTTTTGGCTTAGCCTTTATCCTCTCAAAGTTTCATTTACCAAGTCATTGATTTCTCTAGCTTTCAGGAGGTTGAATCCATAGCCCAAGGTTTTGTATTTCCTTGCCAAGGAAACCAGAAACATTTCCCAAACACATAAATCTAGCCGAAAATTCAAAGTCATTATCTATTAGAGACTAAGTCTCAAAGAGAACCCTCTCTAGATTGGAAAGGCTAGTTTCCAGTCTTAAATTTGGTGTGTAGGTTACCTCTGTCATTTGTTTTCTCATCCCAATAAATTTAAAGAGTGCTAACATTTTGGTGTCGTTGTCGGGGACGAAATTCAAAAAACTTTCCCTAGGAAAACGTCTAAAGTTGTAGTTTTGACCCCTGATGGTAACAGTGGGTCAGACACTTGCATTGGCTGAAACTTATTTTTACCCTGGCGACTCCAACATATAAGACCAGTAGCATAGAATAGTTAGAATAAGAAATCCTGGCTCCAAAGAAAGTTTATACCAGAGCAAACCTTGATCCAGAACTTGTATCATCCATGTCTAATCCTGAAAAAATTCTACGCAAAGGAAAGGAACAAATACCATACTCATTCTATTACCTGGATAGAAACCTATATTTACCCAAATACAAAGTACAAAGCATCGACGACCTTTACTTTGATTTACTATTTGAACAAACTTTATTCAGGTCCAGATCAAAATCCTATTTGGATGAAATAGTTTTCGATGAGAAAAAGTTCCACTCTATGATACCAACTAACCCTCAACGAACTGTCGTAATCCCCACTCGGACCATCCAACTAGTGAAAAACCCTCCTAGATTCATGGCCACCAAATTCTCCCCTCTTTCCTTACCGACCCAATTACATGATTTTCCCTAGAACTATAATCAGAGGATCAACTTATATGATGTCGAAGGAAATGCTTCTGCCCAAAAGCACTTGGATTGGTTTAATGATTTCATCGACCTGGAAAATTTCAATCATGAGGATGCAAAAATAAGATTGTTAGCGCAGAGCCTCTCAAGGGAGGTCAAAAAGTGGTTCAAGGCCCTTCAAGCGGCGATCATTCTTGATTTTGCTACTTTCGAAACGTTGTTTCTTGCTAGATGGGGTGATAAAAAGAATCCTCTGTAATTACTAACTCGGTACAACAATATAAAAATATCACCAGAGGAAACATTACAAGAGTTCTCGGCCAGATTTATGAAATTTCATAATTCAATCCCCATGGAGGTCAAACTGCCTCCCAGAGCTACCCAGCTTCAATACGTTGATTCTTTTAACAGTGACTTTGCCTTGTTTTTTAGAGAAAGAGGATCTAATACCTTGGGTGATATGATGAGCGACGCAATTTAAGTTGAAGTAAACCTGATGGCGTCGAGAAAAATCAATCAAAATTTTGATAGAAATGGGAAGAATCCCCAAGGGGACGTGCAGTCCTCTACGTCTCGATTGTCAAACAATAAAAATTACTTGATGATGAAGACCATGGAAAGGATGTATGTGGAAAAAAAGCTTTCCACCAAGGAGAAAAACAATTTCCAACCCAGAAATAAAAATTTCAGAAGAGATCAAGTTTCACAGATCATGCAAAGGGACCAGAGAGATCAAGGTGATCAGCATATAAGACCTCCTTTCCATAACAACTATGAAAATGAATATTTTAATCAAATGATCCAAGACCATATGCATTGTTGTGATGATACAAATACATGTGTGTTCTTAACAAAAGGATAACACTATCTGTTTATGGATGAAAATGATGGGTTTATGCTGGAGAATGATGTTATGTTGTCTTCAGAAACAGAGGAGTTCGGGAAGGGATATCACAATGCAATCATGTAGTTTCGGAAGCAATATAACCTCAGAAGTAAAAAGATGCTCGCAAAACCTCCGAAGACAAATCCCACAAAGGAACCCTAGGTGAACGCTCCTTCTTCAAGCCAACCAAAGAAAGATAATTCAGCAAGGGATGCGACAGAGAAAGGAAAATCAAAGAAACAATTCCTAAAGAAATCACCTGAGGCAAGTAAGCAAACAAGCGTCAAAGAGGTAGATAAATCTCCTCCTCCTTTTAATTTTGAGAGCGAAATGGTGAAAATCAAAATCTTTGCTCCGTTTAATGAGCTAATTAAGAAAAGAGAGTATAGAAACCAGATTATTAAAATGTTAAAGATGGAAGAAGCTCCTGACACCTTGAACATCCAAGACGATCACCCTGCCATCTTATTTGGTCTACGCATAGAAGAAAGTGGTGATACTGATGATGTTCCTCCTTTCTATGTCAGTCTCAAAATTCATGACATGACCTTACATAATGCCATGTTAGGTTCTGGCATGTTGCACAATCTCATGCCCAAGGTGGTCATGGATGAGTTAGGGTTGGACGTTACTAGAACTTCTAAATATATTTTCTCTTTTGACTCAAGAACAGTGAAATGTTTGGGTCTGATCAAAGACTTGGCCATGTCATTATCTCAAATTCCATCGAAAAATTTGGTCATGGGCGTGGTGGTTGTCGACATTCCCCCAAAATTAGGGATGTTTTTATCTAGATCTTGGGCTGCAAAATTAAATGGAACCTTACAGATGGACATGTCTTATGCTACCATCCTTGTTTTTGTCCAAGAAGGGATATTTTACAAAGAGGTGTTGCTCAAGTACAAGGTGAGTAACAAAACCCAACCGAATAATCATCTTGTCTACTATGTCAACATCGAAGTTGGCTCCTTTATTTTTTTATAATAACTTGAGTTTTGAAGAGGGGGATCCAATGACTGTCATGATTGTCGAAGAAAAGGCCGAGCATCGAACATAGGAAAGCGTAGATCAGAGAAATCGTGCACATGAGATTTTATGGATCTTTCAATAGAGAAGGAGTCGAAGCCAGTGTGTGGATTAACCCTCACAAAATGGGTACAAAACATTTCTCTTACAAGCTCGCTTTTGATTGTACAAATAATATGGTCGAATATGAGGCACTAATTTTGGGTTTGAGAACTTTAAAGGAATTGGGCGCTAAAAGGATAGCAGTGCATGCAGATTCTAAGCTCATCATAAATCAGGTAAAGGGTATATACAAGTCCAAGCATCCCAGACTAAGAGCATATAGAAATCTAGTGCTGGATCTCCTTGAAAAGTTTTCAGAGTACAATTTTTCAGTGATCCCCAAGGGGAAAAATTAAATTGCAGATACTCTGGCCACCTCATCTTCGGTGTTCAAAATCCCCATTTTTTCAAATAAGAAGCATGAAATTGAAGTCAAACATAGGCCCACAGTACCCAATAACATCAAATATTGGCAGGTGTTTGAATATGACAAACATGTAGAGAGATTCCTCCAAATGAGTGACGAGTTCACTAACGTGAATATTGATGATGAGTGTTGTTATGAAGAAGATGAAGATGTAGCTACGCACAGCAACAATGACCCCTTTTAGAATCATATAGCTGGAAGGGATATAGTGCATCTAAAAAATAACATTATCCCCAAAGGTTTGGTCCCATTAGAAAAATTGTTTGATGAAAATGATGTAGCCAGAAATCCTAGGATTACTCCAAACGATGAAGATATAGAGGATTGCAACATCAGTACTCAAGAGAATCCTAAGATAATCAGACTGTCAAAAATGCTCAGTCCAGAAGTCAAACAGAGGTATATCAGCCTCATGAAATATTTCCCTGACGTTTTTGCATGGAGTTATGAAGACTTGAAGGTCTATGACACTGGAGTAATTCAACATGTAATCCCCATCAAGGAGGATCAGAAACCATTCAAGCAAAATTTGAGACGAACCAAACCCTTTGTTTCTCCCATTGATTGAAGAGGAGGTAAAGAAACTATTTGACGCCAAAATTATTGTCTCCTTGAGATTTTCAAAGTGGGTGGCTAACCTTGTGCCTGTCAGAAAGAAAAGCAATGAAATAAGATTGTGCGTGGACTTTTGAAATCTAAACAGGTTGTCTCTCAAAGAAAACCATTTTCTTCCTAAGATGGATTACATCCTGCAGAAGGTGGTTGGATCCCAGAAAATGTAGATGTTGGACGGTTTTTCCGGTTACAACCAGATCATGGTGTACCTAGATTATCGGGAGAAGACAACCTTTACAACACATTGGGGTACGTTCATGTATGCAAAAATGCCTTTTGGGCTTATGAACGCTGGAAAAACATGTCAAAAGACCATGGATATAGCCTTTGTCGATGACAAATATAAGTTTATCGTGATTTACTTGGATGATATCATGGTGTTTTTGGATTCCGATGAACAACATCTTGAGCATCTGAAAAAGGTTTTCCAAAAAGGCAGAAAGTTTGGCATCTCATTAAATTCGAAAAAATCAAACTTTGGGATTCTTCGACACATCATCTCAAGGGAATTCATAAAGATAGACCCCAGCAGAGTGGAAGGGATTCTGAAGATCGGCACTCCCAGGAGCAAGAAAGAGGTGAAGTCTTTTTTAGGAAAGGTAAATTTTCTGAGAAGGTTCATTCCCAACTTGGCTGAGATTATAAAGCAAATCACAAACATGCTCAGGAAAAGTAATGAAATCAAATGGACTCCTGACGCTAGGAATTCATTCAAATATATTAAGGTGGAACTAACCAAATCTCCAGTGTTAGCAAGCCCAGATTTTGCAAAGGACTTTATCTTGTTCTCCTTTGCCTCAAAACACACCATCGTTGGGATATTGTTACAGAAGGATGAGCATAATTTTGAAAATCCCATAGCCTATTTGAGAAGGACATTGAGGGACTCCCTACTAAGGTATGATATCATGGAAAAACAAGCGTATGCCTTGGTGAAGGCCCTCAAGGAATTCAGAAATTATATATTGCATTCTCACGTCATTGCTTTGTGCCTAGAAATTTCATTAAGGATATCTTGACTCCGCCTTATCCTGAAGGGAGAAGGGGTAAATGGATCACAGTAATGTTGGAATATGACCTTGAAATAAAGCCTACAAAGTTGATTATGGGTCAGGGGCTCGCAAAATTAATGGCGCAATCGAACTGCGATGTTTTGGGAATAAATTTCATTACTGATATGTCGGAGAATCCAAAAGAAGAAACGGTCTCGCGGGTATCTCAGAAGTTCATCGATTCTCCTTGGTACGCTGACATTATTTACGTGTTAAGGAATTTTCAATATCCTCTGGGGTTGAAAAAAACCAAAGCCTGATTTTTGAAGTTCAAAGCAGCTAAGTTTTGCATCCTGGACAATTCTTTGTATTGGAAGGATCTAGGTGGGATCTTCCTGAATTGTTTGCTGGAGGAAAATATGGAATGGGCTATCAAGGAGTTTCACAAAGGAGACTATGGGGCACATCATTACTAGAAGACCATTGTGCACAAAATCTTGAGAGCAGGATTCTATTGGACTAGTATTTTTGTAGATGTATACAAGGAAGTTTCTAGTTGCCATGAATGCCAGATCTTCGATGGGAAAATAAAGTTGCAACCCCTTCCTTTAAAACCTATCTACATCGAAGCACCATTTATGCCATGGGGTCTGGATTTTATAGGAGAGATTCATCTGCCATACTCATCTCATCATAGATGGATACTGATGGCCACAGAATACTTCACCAAGTGGATCGAAGCGGTCCCCACAAGGCAAGCTATCAACAGAGTTATCATTCAGTTTTTAGAGACTAATATCTTGTCTAGATTCAGTTGCCCGGTCAAGATTATCACTGACAATGCAGCGGCGTTCAATTCTAAGAAGATGGAAAAGTTCTACAACAATTACAACATAACTCCAGGACATTCTACAGCTTATTACCCATAAGGTAATGGATTGGTGAAGTCATCTAACAAAAGTTTAACCATGATTATTCATAAACTTATGCAGGACAACAAGAAGGCTTGGCACAAAAATATTATCTACGTGTAATGGGCCGACATAATCACTACCAAAAATTCCATCTCCACATCACCTTTCCAAATTGTATATGGTGTGGAGCAGTTTTCCCCACCTCATTGGGATTTACAGTCAAGATATTGTTGCAAGACCAAGAAACTGAACCAAACGACACTCAAAGGAGGATAAACCAATTGGTCCAGGCATAGAAAAAGAGGGAACAAGTTTTCAACAAATCACGGCTTCACCAAGACATGATGAAAATAATTTTTGACAGACACGCTAAGGAGGAGGATTTTAAGGTAAATGATATGGTACTTGTTGACAGGAAAAATTGACAAGCCATCCACTGGAAGAACAATTCTGGCCCGGGGTTGTCTAAGTAACCCAAGTTGTTTGGTGTAACCTGTTCTGACGAGTTTAATGGCTCCCTTAGCCAATATAAGGTCCTAAAATAAAGAAAGGAAATAAACTAATTAATGTTAAAACTATAACATATATATATACTCTAATATAATTATTGAAAATGCATTTAAGCAGAGAAAGAGAACATCAAAATATCACTTATGAACAGAATTTACAGGTTGCAAGTTTTAATGGAAACTTACAAAATCAATGTAAAGGTAATTATTTTTTAGAAGTAGATAAAGAAAGAACATTTTTATATTTTCTTTTTTTCTAATTATAAACCTAACAAAACTTAAATTAACTAAGTTATGAAACAAAGATGTACAGATGGTCAAAGTCGATCTAAACTTTCCTGTTTCACTAATACATAAATGACAGAAATTAGAAGCAGGTGAAGCTAACCTGATATTAGTTTGTTAGATGTGTTTGTGCCTTTGTACGAACCAAGAGCATCCAGTTGCCCCTCCTGTGAAAGAAATCTACAGTAGACTTATACTAAATTTTTCCTGAATAAATTCAAGGAATATATTGGCAGCCAGGGTTTAATAACAGAGTGTCGAACACATGTGATACAGTAATCTTATGATTACGAACGATTACAATCAGAGAAATCTTTGTGTGAAACATCTGTATTTATGTATCAATAAAAACATCAAAGAAAAATCCTTACATCAAAATTGAGAATGATGATCACAGTTATCACATATGGAATAGCAAATCATGAACGAAGCATGAATATCATAGAACATAACATGTTATTGAGGCTAAAGCTACATAACACATTAATAACCCAAGATCAAGGAAAACAAAACATCAATGAAACAACATTCACAATGGACTAAAGCCGAAATGTTGTACATTGTTCCATTAAGTCTTGAAAAATCATTCGTCTATAATTGGTTCCAGGCCAAGATGCCTTTCACTTACAAAATGCAGAGTATTTAAAGTGTTTTCTGAAATCTCACCTTCCTATCTCCTAGGATAGGATAAGATCTCATGAGATCAAAATATTACAAAAATGGAGGGCATACAGCCACTCACAACTGAATTGTTTATTTTCAAAAATTAATAAAGTTTTTCTTTCTTTAGAAAATAAATAGGAAAGAGATACTAATCATCTAAATCGAACATGTTCCACCTCAGAAAATCAGCATCAAGATCTACCATGTCCTGAAAATGAAACAGGAACAAGTTAGATAATTTATTAACAACTAATTACTAATTTTTTATTTAAAAATGACTTGGCTAAAGAAATCTAATTTTAAATTGATTTGATTCAAAAAGATAACATAAATGTAATAAGAGGGAAAAACCATTTTACCAATTGAACCAATGACTAAACATGGATCAGAATAGCTCGGAATTGATTATGGCATTAACAATGTCTGCATTTTTTATCACAATGTTACATGTCTTCTTACGGCGTTTAGCTTGTCTCTTTGTGTTTTCTCTGAGGTCATGATTTTCTTTTGTCAGTAATTCACTGTGAGTTGTGAGTGTTTTAATTTGAGCTTGGAGGATGGGAATATCAGTATAGTATCGTTCAATCCAATGTAGGCAAACCTCACATTGCACAAGAGGGATGATATGTTGGTGAAGTTTACATTCAAGTCTGGTTGTATCAATACTACCTGTTACGTGCCCTTGACCAAGCTTAATACTAGTAAACCCATATTTACCCTCGAGACACGATGGAAGATTATTAACAAAGTCATATAGTCGAGCAGGATTGGATCTCTGAGAATCTGGATCTTCTTCTACCAGGAAGTCTTCAATTTTGAGATCTGAGACCTCATTGACCTCGATCGGGTCGATCGAGCTCAAATGAGGTTTAGATCGATTCCTTAAATTTCTCGAAATGAGGCGACCATCTCTTTTGTTTTGAAAACCTAGAGCCATGTGTTTTTGTTTTGTTTGATCGTGAGACTTTTTTCTATCGAATTTTACAGTGGCATTATGGATAGCAATTAATTCATGCATAGGGGTTTCAATCAACTCGGAACCAACATCCTCTTGCCCATGTGAAGACTGACTGGGTATTGCCTCGTCTTGAGAGTTTCTCTTTAGAGGTTCTAGCTCATTACTTGAAAAGTCAAATTGTTTTCTTATCAGTGGTTCACTCGAAATAAAGGTTTCTACAGGAATGGTTGTAGCAAAGCCATTTCTAGTTAAAAATATATCCCAACAATTGCCCAGGGTTGTCAAACGGTGAACCAACAACATTTTAATTAAGTCGTGGTGAAAGAGACTAGAGTCAAGGCTCTGTTTTTTATACCTTTTAGACATCTTGTACAGGATTCTCAGCAAATAGAAAGGCACATTCAAATGAAAACCTATGAAGTGCATAAGTAACTGTATATGATAGAGAAAAACTAGACCATAATGACCCGCACAGGTCACAAACTGTTTGAGGATCAAAAGTAGACCATGCCATCTAGCTTTAACCAAAGAAATAGAGATACCTTTTTCACAGCAATTGATTTTTCTGGAGGTCATGAAGAGGCTCCATGGCACTTCTTCGATCTTTGAGTTCTTGAACCACTTCTTGTCAGTGGATGGAAGCCCTGTGGCTTCGCTCACAAACTCCTCAGTGACCTCTAACTGGATATCTCTAATTTTCTCCCTACACCCATCAAAAGTATGTTCAAATTCCTTAGCCACATGAAGGTTATAACCTTTGAACCTTTTGATGAAGGCATCCCAACCTTGACCTCTCAAATATTTGATTGCATCATCGTGACAGAGCAGTGCTTGGCATCCATTCGGCTCCAATCGAACAACAGGGGCCATCACAGATATGACTAGAATGTAACAAGAGAAACTCAAAATAGTTATGGGTTTGGATGATAGGAGTAAAAGAAACAAATCCGAGAGGATAAAATGAAAACAAACGAAATGAAATCTCTGTGCAATCATAGTATAAACATCGAGGGTTTGGTCATGATGCTTAACCATACCTGGTAATGAAACCCTCGCATACAGAGCATGAAAAACCCTCAACCCATAATGAAAAGCTTTTTAATTTACTCTATCAGCAAAAGGATTAAGTACAGGGTACGATATTTGCGCATTAATTCTCATGACTAGCACGACTATAGTTGATTTGCAAATGGTTTAAATATATTAACACCAAAATGTTCATATTTCAAATGTGAACCAACTAAATCATATCAACATTCAAAACATTCAAAAGGTAATTCATTCAAATGTTAGATTTAGAAAAGATATGAGCACAATGACCCTTTAAAAAAAATGCTTTGAATAGGAATATAATATGAAACTAAGTTTTCATGTTTGATTTATGCTTCCAGTCATGAATCAAACATGAAACAAAACGAAAACGCAAATTTTAAAGAATTAATGAACATCTTTTATAATCCTATAATCATCTCCAAATGATAATATTTACAAGATGAGGTGAAGGCAGCTACAGAAAGTGCCGTTTGTTGTTCAAATAGTGAAATCATGTAGGGTTGCCAACAGTGGCGACTTACTGGGCGAAGAAGTTATCTCTGCATCACTAGAGAATTCATGTTAGGATGGATCAGAAAGGTTGAAAATTAAAGATTAGTCGATAGCAAGTCAAGCATCCCAATCAAACTCAAAAACATCATACAATCTAGTGTCAGATATCTTTATGTCCAAATGCAATCTGGTGACAAGTTTTAATTACGAGAGAGATGATATTTAGGCCAATGACTCTGATATTGTTGACAGGGTCATTGCTGCTAGCAAGCATCCATAGCCTCAGTAGGGATGTCAATTAACCCACTCTGATACCTCTACCCTGTCCAAGAATTGTCCATTCAAATGAAGGATATTTTACAAGTAATATCAAAATTTATACCAAATAATTTTCTTGAACCTGACATTGCTTCGTTGCCAGCAGGCCTGTTCAATACCCTGACGAAGTTGTCTTGGAATCATGTATGCATTTAGCCACTACCTGCAGACCTATTCAATATCTCAGCGGGTTTACAGACACTTCCCACAAGTCTCTAGAAGTTATTTACAATTTTTTATGATCATCAGGAGAGAGGGGTGATGTTGAAAATTTCAGATTCTGAAACACTTGATATTTTCCAGCTTAATTTTTCGCTTGATGACCTTCATCATGATTTGAATTTAGTTTTCTGATAAGAATAAATTTTCGAGGACAGGAAGGCATACTTGAGTTGTTTTCTTTAAAAACAGGGACAACTTAAAGAGTTTTAATGATGATCGTATCTTCTCATGATTATAAAGTGAAACCAGGAAGACTATTATGAACAGGAAGCTTCTTTTGCTAGTCTAAGTTTCAGCAATTTACAGCACTGATACTTTGAAATGACCTTGATTGTTTCTTTATGATGAGGCATTATGGTTTCCTTTCATGAACTGAATGGTGACACGGACATAAATTTAATCAAAAAGCAGTGAAAACAAACAAAATGAAAAGAACCAAAAATAAATAAAAATAAAAACTTAAAACTTAAAACAGAAAAATATGTACAGAGAAGTGGATCTGGAATCATCAGAAGAAATATCTTTTGAGAGATTGGCCATTCACTGGGAAGGTGTCTGGTTGTCCCTCCAAATTGTGTATATGGAAAGAGTTGAGACCTAGTTTTTCAGCGATTACGAATGGCCCCAACCACAGGTTATGGAACTTGGTGTGTTCCACTTTTCCCTCGTGGGGTTTATCCCATTTGAGAACCAAGTCTCCTACCTCAAAGTTCCTGTCTGAAGAGGAGTTTGAATCAAACCAGTTTTTTACAATCTGTCGATGTTGATTCAGCTTCTTCTTTGCTTGTGCTCTCACTTCCTCTAGTTTTAATAAGGCATTAATTCGACTTTCAAGGGTAGGGCATTCCTCCTCTTGAACTTTCTGCGATAATTGCAAAGAGGGAAGCAAAACATGTGGAGGGAGAATCACTTCTCTTCCGTAGACAAGGAAAAAAGGGGAATTTCCAACAGAGATTTTTGGTGTTACTCTATCATCCCAGAGTGCATTAAATAGTGTGTTGTGCCAGTTCTTGTGATTTTTAGAAACTGTCCTCTTAATGATCTTGATCAAATTTTTGTTTGTTGATTCTGCTAGGCCATTTCCCTGGGGGTAGTAGCTGGCAGAATATTTCAATTTAATCCATTTTTCTAAAGCGAATACATTCATATCCAGGGATAAGAAATAAGATTTGTTATCAAAGACTAAACATTCAGGAATGTTGAATCTAGTAATGATATTAGAGTTAAGGAAAGATACTACCTTATTCGTGTTTACCACTTTCAAAGGTGCAGCTTCGGACCATATGGTAAATTAATCTATGTTGTAATGATATATTTGTGTTGTTGTGAAGAAGAAGGGTTAATTGGTCCTATGATGTCAAGACCCCATTACTGAAAAAGGAGAATCTACAGTGACAGGCTGCAAAGGAAATGTTTCCTTCTTGACCCATCCTGCAGCCTTTTGGCAAATTATACATTTACAGCATAGAGTATGGGCATCTTTAAACAAAGTGGGCCAATAGTACCCAGCTCTTAAAACTTTATGAGTTGTGGTCTATCCACCGAAGTGTCCACCAACTTCACCTGCATGAAGTTCAGATAGTACTTTCTCTGCTTCATATTTTTCCAAACAACGCATAAGAATACCGTCGAAATTCTTTCTAAACAATGCATCATTTATGAACT
>JZKD02S0013439.1:0-11040 GCA_000966675.3 Picea glauca
CTAATTTTTCATTCTACAATCTAAACCTCTCCAACACCTTCTCTATGTACTCACCTTGAAACAATGTCAAATTGTGATTTTTCATATCTCTTGTTATTCTCATACCAAGGATTTTATTTGCAACACCCAAATCCTTCATCGCAAATGAATTAGCTAATTTATTCTTGAGTACATTTATATCTTGCATATTAGAACCTACAACAAGCATGTCATCTACATACAATAGCAAGATAATATAGCTTCCATTTTCTATCCTTTTAAAATAAACACAGTGATCAAAATGACATCTACTATAACCTTGTTCTGTCATAAACTTGTCAAACTTCAAATACCATTGTCTTGGAGCTTTCTTTAGGCCATACAAGCTCTTCTTCAAATTGTATACCGAATTTTCCTTCCCTTTGACCTTGTATGCCTGTGGTTGTTGCATATAAATCTCTTCCTTCAAATCCCCATGGAGAAAAGTTTCTTTTACATCTAATTGTTCAAGATGTATGTAACATCCCCGACCATCAACCCCACTGTCGAGCAATGCCACTACGCATAATACACACTTATATATATAATATGAATTAAATGAAATTAACACATTTAACTCATAGACTTAAATCATATAGACTTAAATAGAATTAACAGGAATTCATACATGCAACGAAATACATGAAAACATACAAGCACCACAGACATGAATTTTAATTGAAATTAAACACATGATGATACTTATTTTTGAAACTATAGTAACTCCACCAACTATGTGTAGAACTTCCACGACCCTCCCAGCCTTAGACCACGCTGCTCATCACGCTCAGTAGTGGGTCATCTACGAGATGGGACTAAGCTCCACCCAAGGCAAGGGAATCCTAGACTAGGCCGAGGTTACAGGAAAACTGCATAGAGCAATCAGACAGATTCTCTCCAGGAGCCTTCTTACGCCCACTACTCATGGACTCTCATTCCCCACATGCTTGTTCCACCTGAGAGTATACACCTTCACAAGAACAGTCCATCGGTGCTTCACCTCAATCTCTATGTCTTGGCAATAGGCTAGATCAAGAATTATTAGAGCTCTATAGCTAATGTTGGACTCTCTCTGGGAGAAAACCACTTCCCAGCAGACTCTCTCACCTCAAGAGAGCTGCTCATAGGCCTGAAAACCTGCCTCTTCAACCACGGGCCTAACAAACTGCTTCTTCAACCAGTTTCAGGCCAATTCCCATAAGGCGAGGATAACAACAACACAATTCCACTCAGGAAAAACAGAAGGCGGCAACCCAAAGACAATTTGGGTATGGACTTGGCTCTGCAAGGGCGGATAGGTTGCGCTCATAGGATACACAGGTCACATGACTCAATCCACAGGTTTTCCATTGATTTCAGGGTGCATGAAAAGGAATCCACACAGAGGTCGAACACAGACTCAAACTGTTCAGATGGCAAATATGTTGGCTTCTCATGAAAACATTATGGTTTTCTGGTTTCAGAGATGCATGAGGGTATGCAGGGATCAAACGCAAACACCCGCATGACAGACAATGGATGCCCGAAAAATGGAGAACGAACCCCCATCACGGCTCAATTCTTGGGGTAAATTGCATGTGCCTAGGCCGACACATGTTTCCCATGAAGCTTCTTGCACTCCATCAAGTATGCGTTCCCTTTTCCATGAACTTAGGATACAAGTATACCATTCACACCACTTTTGAATAATAATAAACTATTATTCCCAAGGACTTAAGCCCCTAATCTTAGCCCCTTTTTCCAACCTTTCAGCCCCCTTTCCCTTACCCACATTGTGAAAGCTTAGTCCCCCATCACTCTTTCTTCATGGTTGGTCTGCACACAGTGATGTTTAATCTTTATTAATGTTATGCATAATTACATATACAAAAACAGGCTCCTAGCCTTTAACACTTAGGCTCTCCATCCTAATAACACATAAGCCCACTAGCTTATCAATACTCATCTCACCAGCCTACAAAACATGATTACAATTTATAAACATGATTACAATTAATAATTACAATTGGGGCTCTACTGGGAGATATTACAATCCTCTCCCCTTATTTTTTCACTGTCATCAGTGCAACGTTTACACAACATCATCAAGATTTTCAAAATATTAAAAAAGATGTGGTTATTCTGCCCACATAGCATCCTCATGCTCGCATGTCGCATCCTCGAACCTATACCAGGTCGACTGGACCTTTACAAGCCCTATGGCTCAATTCTGGAGCTGTTTGCTTTTCCGATCCAATATGCACACATGATGCACTTGAAGGACACCTTCTTGCTCCACCTGAATCACATTCCAATCGATAACATGATTAGCATCATGTATATATTTATTAAGAAATGAAACATGAAACACATTATGTATATTCATGGATGCAGGTAATGCAAGCATATATGCAACTGGCCCAATCCTTTCTAGGATTTCAAAAGGTCCACAAAATCTGGCTGCCAACTTGGTGCGATTTCCTAGCTTCAGGGAACTTCTATTGGCTTTCACTTTCAAGAAAACATGATTGCCCACTTTAAACTCTCTATGGGTTCTATTTTTATCAACATAACTTTTCTGCCTGTCTTAGGAAGCCTTTAAATTCTGCTTAATTTTTAGCATTTGCTCTTCCATTTCCTTGAGCAACTCTGGCCCAACTACTGATCTATCAGCTGGATTATCCCAACTTACTGGAGTATTACACTTTCTACCATAAAGTGCTTCAAATGGGCTCATCTTCAATGATGCTTGATACCCATTATTGTAAGTGAATTCTACCAAATGTAGGTAGTCTTCCCATTTCGATGGTTTTTCCATCACATGCATCCTTAGCGTGTCTTCTATTACTTTGTTCACCCTCTCCACATGTCCATCAGACTCAGGATGACAGGTTGTGCTAATGTTCAGATTTATTCTGAATCCTTTGAACAACCCCTTCCAGAACTTGGAGGTAAATTTTGGGTCCCTATCAGACACAATTGTCTTGGGAATACCATGCAATCATGTTATTTCCCTCATACAAATATCAACAACATTAGTTACCTTGTGAGTAGTCTTTAGTGGAATAAAATGGGGAGCTTTCGTAAGCTTGTCCACCACCACCATGATTGCATCATGCTACTTGTCAGTTCTGGGAAATCCTGTGATGAAATCCATTGTCACCATTTCCCACTTCCACTCAAGAATGGGTAAGGGTTGCAGCAACCCTGCTAGGTGCCTGTGCTCAGCTTTAACCTTCTGGCACTCCATACATCTGGCAATGTATTCAATAATCTCATTCTTCATACCTGGTCAAAAGTAATGACTATTGACTGTTGCCACGGTTTTTTGATATCCAGGTTGCCCATCATAAATCACATTATGTATTTCATTCAAAATCATAAGTTTTAATTCATGGACATTAGGTGCATAAATTTTTTTCTTGTACAAAAGTGTTTCGTCGGTTTCCAATTTATAAATTTCTACTTTCTGTGGAATCTTACCTCGCTGTAGCTTTGCTACCAAATCCTTGTACTGCGAATTTATATTTGCAGCCTCCAAAATTATTCTTTTAATATCAGTTCAATACATGCTAATGGTTGTAGCATGTAATTCATGCACTCTCCTGTTGAGTGCATCAACCACTTTATTCTCCTTCCCTTTGATATGCTTGATATCAAAATCATACTCACAAAGAAACTCCAACCACCTACTATGTCTAACATTCAAGGTTGGTTTATTAAACAAATATTTCAGATCGTTATGGTCTTTTCTCAGTTCGAACCTCCTTCCCATGAGGTAATGCCTCCATTTCTTTAGAGCATGTACTATGGCTTCCAACTCCAGATCATGAGTTGCATATTTCCTTTCGTTCTCTTTCAACTTCCTGGATTCGTAACAAATTACGAACCTAGTCTAACTGAGGACTCCTCCTAGTTCTTCTTTGCATGCATTTGTACACACTACAAAGTCTTCATTCGGATCTGCAATCCTTAGGATTGGAGCACTGGTTAACAGTTTCTTCAATTGTTGGAAGCTTCTCTCACAATATTTTGTCCACTGAAACTTCTTATCCTTCCTTTTCAAGGAAGTGATAGGGTGACCTATCCTCAAGAAACCTGGGATAAACCTTTTGTAATAACCATCTAGACCCATAAAGGATCTGACTTCCATCATGTTCTTTTGCGCTAACCATTCTCTAATGGCCTCAATATTCTCAGGATCTACAACTATCCCATCCTTCAAAATAATATGCCCCGAGTAATGGATCTTCTCCTGATAAAATGAGCACTTGATCAACTTGGCATATAGTTGGTTCTCTCTTAGCACCTACAACACCATCCTCATATGTCGTTCATGCTCTTCCTCTGACTTGGAATACACCAAAATGTCATCCATGAAGACTATGACAAACTTGTCTAGATAGTCCCTGAATACACCATTCATTAGTCACATAAAAACAACGGGTGCATTTGACAACCCAAAAGGCACCATTGTGAATTCATAATGACCATACCTTGTTCTGAAGGTGGTCTTACTGATGTCTTCATCCTTTATCCTTACCTAGTTATATCCTGACCTAAGATCTATCTTTGAAAATATCTTCGCATCCTTCAACTGATCGAAGAGGCCATCAATCCTCGGCAGAAAATATTTGTTCTTTATAGTTACTTTGTTCAATTGTCTGAAATTGATACACAATATCAATTCCCAATCCTTCTTATTCATGAATAGGACTGGGGCACCCCAAGGTGACACACTTGGGCATATATACCCCTTCTTCGGAAGCTCTTCAAGCTACAATTGCATCTCTTTCATCTCTGGCATACTCATTCTATAAGGAGATTTTGACACTGGAGTTGCCCCAGGCATAAGGTTTACAGAGAAATCAATATCTCTCTTCGGGGGTAGTCTAGGTACCTCTTGAAATACATCTTCAAACTCCTTTAGTATCGCATGATCTCCAATACTTGAAACCTTATCCTTAGGTGTTTCCTCCACATGGACTGCAAATAATTGACAACCTTTCCTGTAGCACTTCTTTAGTTGTATTGCTGAGATTTCTCTCATAGCAACAGATCTAGGAATTCCTTGGTCTATTCTCTGATTTCCTTCCTCATCGAGGCAAGTGAATGCCTTGTTATGGAAGTCCAAGATGGCATGGTGTTGATCCAACTAGTCCATGCCAATTAGACAGTCATAAGAACCTAAAAGAAAAACATTGAATTTATCCTTTGTGCTCCTTCCATTCATTTCCACTGGACATGACTTAACTAACTCGATGACTTTTCTTTTGGTTCCTGTAGCCAACTGCACTAACCAAGAATTTTCATGTTTGCTTCTCAATAATTGAAAAATTTTCACCACTCTAGGATCTGTATAACTATGGCTAGCACCTGAATCAATTAAAATAGTAAATGCATGGTTGTTGATCATACCTTCCACTTCAATCATGTGTGATTGAAATTAATATTTCTTGTTGTCCAGGGTTGCGTAGATCCTTGGCATTCTACTACCCATGTCCTCCATTTTTTCAGCTTGTTGAACATTGTGGACAACTCTCACTTTTCCATTTTTGTGGGGACAATCTCTGTACTTATGGTTTTCCTTACAACCCCAACATTGAATGGGCGTCTACCTTGGACTTTGTCCCCCTATGTAAGCCATTCTCGGCTCTCTAAATGATAGTTGTCCTCGAGGACTATTTCTGAAAAAGGGAGGTTTGTTTCCCTTCTGCCTCTGCTCTTTCTTAAACTTCTTTTAGTCATCCCAAGCCTTCCAAAAGGAACGATTTTCTCTTTGGTGTTCATATAAGTATTTCTCTCTTCTTATTATTTCTTCCATAGTCTTAGGGTCATCATACTGAATCTTGTCCCTAATGGAATGTGGCAATCCACTTAGATACCTTTGAATCTTGACAGTCTCATCCTTGATGAACGGAACATACTTAAGTAATTCTAAAAACCTCTGTTTGTATTCATCAATGGTCATGTTGCCCATCTTGAGTTCAAAGAACTCTTTCATCTTTCTATCATAATATATTATAGTCAAGTATTTCTTCTCAAAATACCTCTTGAATTCTCTCCAAGTGATATCTTTCTCTCTAATGTGGTGCACCTACACAAGTTTATCCCACCACATGGATGCTTTTCGTTTTAGTTGATACATCGCAATTCTTCCTTCAGCATAAGAGGAATAATTCTCTAGTTGGAAGTATTTCTTCATACCAATAAACCATGTCTCATCATCTTCCTCCTTGTTATGTTCTCCATCAAATGTAGGAGGCTTAATCTTGTTCATTTCGCCCTTCATTTCATCCACTCCATATCTCCTATGATTTTTGGTAGGAGATGGGCTTGAACTAATGTGTTGCCTTCTATTGGAGTGACCTTGGGAGTGATGATGGTGTCTACCAACAATCCTTGATCTTCTTCCTTCAGAAGTCTGGTTACTCCCTATTTTTCTCGAGTCTCTCTCCTTGTCCAACTTCTTTTTTATTCTCTCCAGACTCTTCATCAACTTTAAGTTGAATTATTTCTGTTGTTCCTTAGATTTCATGAGTTTTATGCTATCTTCTCGGTGAGTTTGGGCATCTTTCTGCAATCGTTCAATGATTTTCATCATATTCCCTTCCTTATCTATCTCTTCTCCATGCCCATTGGAGTTCGACCCTTCAACTTCCAAATGAACATCCATTCCTTTTGATTCATTCTCTAAACTGGAAGAAATCCGTGTCTCCTCCATTTCTTGCACTAAGTGGAAACTCTATTCGATTTTGGCACTCGTTAAACTTTTGTAACACAATGTCCAGACAACCGAAATTTTTCAATTCATCATTCCTTAACAAATACCACAACATTCATAAACAAATCTGATTCAAGAAAATGTTCAATTTTCATTCTCTGTGATTTTCGTTCAATCAAGAATTCCTGCAGATTTCTTCTTTCAGAGCTCTGCTCTGCTATGTTTTTTGGCACTAACCCCTTTCTCTCAGTTCCCCAACCCACATGACCATGGGTCATGATGAAAAGATAGATCAATAAGCGTGCACTCAAGCCTTCAGCTTAGGAATATTTCCAAGCATAACACAACAATCACTCAAAGTTTTGAGTTACCGAACTCGAGCAGTAGGGAGAATCAACAATCCAAGTCTACCCAACATCCTATGGCTGACACTTCATTGTGGAACTTCAAGCATCTGAGTTTCGGGACTTTGGGACTTCAAAAGATTTCACATATGCACACCCCAAACCAATAATATCTGAACACTTCCATGACACTTTGTTGAAATCATTACATCACATCACTTACTCTTTTCCAAATTGTGGGGGCATGCAACGGTGGTTTGGAGTAACCCGCAATTCTCCTAATGCTGAAACGTAACCCCTCAGTGAAACCGTGGTTTGGATTGTGGGACCACCTTAGAGAATTAGCTTCTGTGTAACTTGGGTCCCTACAATGTCTCTTGTCCACTGATCTTGATGTATCGTGATCAATGCCACTATGGGTCCTCCAATCTTTAACTATGTTACATAACCTTGGGCCCCACTAATTCTGCTGACACAGGATGCTACATGGCGGAATACTAGCAACTGATACGTGGCCCATTAAAATGGGTGACACTCGTCACGTTCCAAATTCCATCTCAATATTCCACGAGTTCTAAACCAACTGACACGTGGCACATATCCTATGTTTCCATGTCACCTCCAAGTGACATCATCATGACTCACCACTTCGACTATTCGGGCTTCGGAAGTTTCAACTCCTCTACGCTTGCTTTTTCCCGGAGCGCTTTCTCCTAAAGTTCACGATCGACCGACACGGGTCCTCCTGCACGATCAACGACTATGAGTGACTTCGACACTTCAGCCTTCAAGAATTTCAATGCACGACACTTACCTCCTCACGAAGTACTTCCACCCGAAGTACACGATCTCTTGATGCCTGTCCTTTAGAATGGATGGTTGCAATCTACTTCGGGACTTCGGGAGTTTGTCACACTCCACGCTAGAAATCCTCCAAAGTGATTTTCCTTTGCCTTCTTGGACACGTAACTAATGGTCAGGCTCTTTCCCTATGATCTATGGTGTAGATCTCCTTCGAAAATTTATGCCTCAACGTATTCCACTTCTCCCAACTACCGAACTCTGAAAGGCTTCAAGGATAACCCTCCTGCACCCTTTCCGGATCTGACGATCGTAAGGAATTTCCTTTTTTCCAAACCGATCCTATGGCTCCAACACCCCAAGTGTTGAGTTCTCTCTCTCCATGGTCAAATATCAAGCCGGCTACGGTTTTATTCTATTGCCACTCCTCAGATTCGTAACACAACCAAGTAACCCCTTGGCACTCCAAAACATTATAAGGTTCGAAATCGGTTCCATCTGAACACCATTTCCACTCGAAACCTTGGGTCCAAAGACCATGTATCTAGCCCACCTAGGCTCAGTGTTGAAACCATGGGCTCTGATACCAATTTGTAACGTCCTCGATCATCAACCTCATTGTCGGGCAACGCCACTACGTGGAATATACACTTATATATATAATATGCATTAAATAAAACTAACACATTTAACATAGAGTTACTGCCATCATACAGAGTTAAATATAATTAACAACAATTCATACATGCAACATAATACATGAAAACATACAAGAATCACAGACATGCATTTTAATTTAAATTAAACACATGATGATACTTATCTTTGAAACTGTAGTAACTCCACCAACTACGTGAAGACCTTCCACGAACTTCCCATCCTTAGACCACGCTGCTCATCACACTCAATAGTGGGTCACCCCTCAGCTGGGACTAAGCTCCACCCAGGGCAAGGGAATCCTAGACTAGGCTGAAGTTACAGGAAAAATGCATAGAGAAACCAGACGGATTCTCTCCAGGAGCCTTCTTATTCCCACTACTCACGGACTCTCATTCCCCACATGCATGTTCCACCCGAGAGTATACACCTTCAAAAGCATATTCCATCGATGCTTCACCTCCCTCTCTGGGTCTCGGCAATAGGCCTGATAAGGAATTATCAGAGCTTTATAGCTGGTGTTGGACTCTCTATGGGAGAAAACCACTTCCCAGCAGACTCTCTCACCTGGAGAGAGCTGCTCACAGACCTCAAAACTTGCCTCTTCAACCATGGGTCTGACAACCCACTTCTTCAACCAGTTTCAGCCCAATTCTCTCAAGGTGGGGATAATAGCAACACAATTCCACTTAGGAAAAACAAAAGGCAACAACCTAAAGAAATTTTGGGTACAGATTCAACACTTCAATGGTGAATAGGCTGGGCTCATAGGATACACAGGTGACACGGATCAATCCATAGGTTTTCCACTGGTTTCAGGGTGTGTGACAAGGAATCCACATAGAGGGCGAACACAGACTCAAATGGTTCATACAGCGGATACATCGGCTTCTCAGGAAAACATTACAGTTTTCTAGTTTCAGATCTACGTGAGGGTATGCAGGGATCATATGTAGACACACGTAGGATAGACATTGGATGCCCGAAAAATGGAGAATGAACCCCCATCATGGCTCAATTCTTAGGTTAAATTGCATGTGCCTGGGCTGACACATGTCACTCATGAAGCTGCATGCACTTCATCAAGTACGCGTTCACTTTTCTAGGAAATTAGGATAAAAATATACCATTCACACCACTTTGGAATAATAATAAATTGTTATTCCCAAGGACTTAAGCCCCTAAGATTAGCCCCTCTTTCCAACCTTTCAGCTCCCTTTCCCTTACCCATCTTGTGGAAGCTTAGTCCCCCATCACTCTTTCTTCGTGGTTGGTCTGCACGCAGTGATGTTTAATCTTTATTAATGTTTTACATAATTACATATACAAAAATAGTCTCATGGCCTTTAACACTTAGGTTCTCTGGTCTAATAAACACATAAGCCCACCAGCTTGTCAATACTCGTCTCATCAGCCTACAAAACATGATTACAATTCATAAGCATGATTACAATTCATAATTACAACTGGGGCTCTACCGGGGGATATTACAATGTAAATCTTCTACTTCCACATGACTTAAAATAGTCCTAATTGAATTCATTTTAACAACAAGTGAAAATATTTCATCAAAATCTATACCTTTATTTTGTGCAAACCCCTATACAACAAGTCCAACCTTGTGTCATTTTTTCCCTCCATATTCTTCCATGAACCTATAAACACGTTTATTCCGCAACGGTATTTTTCCTGTAGGCAACTGAACCAAGTCCTAAGTCTGTTTATTTACCAAGGAATCCATTTCCTCTTTCATGCCTTGCTCCCACTTATTTTTAGTGTCTACCTGCATTGTCTCTTCATAACATTCTGGTTCACCAGAATCAATCAACAATAAATAATACAATGAAGTAAAGTATCATTCAGGGGTCTATTTAACCCATTCACTAGTACAATGACCAAATTTGCGACAATTTTTCGTTGATATTGCCACACTTATCCGTCGCAATTTCCACGAAAGTTGAGATTTTTTTTCGTCGGAATAATTTCGTCGCTATATCCATGATCCAGGTGTGCGTGGAAACATCGACGAAATTATTTCTCCAC
This sequence comes from Picea glauca, assembly GCA_000966675.3. Classification (NCBI taxonomy): domain Eukaryota; kingdom Viridiplantae; phylum Streptophyta; class Pinopsida; order Pinales; family Pinaceae; genus Picea; species Picea glauca. Next base: position 10,567 of record JZKD02S0013439.1, read on the forward strand.
ATGTCACCACCTTCAATATCGGTTAACTCTATGCATCGTCGAAATTACGATGCAATTTCGTCGCAATAACAAAAAAGAAATGTGGCAATTACGAAGAAATTTCGTCGCAATTGCGTTGAAAAGTTATGCCAATCCAATAACTTACGACTCAACTACTGAATGTGCGACAAAAGCCTGTCACAACTTGCGACAAAAATACGTGGTAATATCGATGAGTGCAATATCTCAAAACTAGATTTACGATGCACATGTTGTATATGCGACGAATATTCATGGCAAATTGCGACGAAGTTTCGTTGCTATAGCGACGGGTGTGGTAAAATAGTAAAATTTTTCCGACGAACTTGAGTCGATATTGCGACGATGAATTTAGGTTTAAAAAAAAAAATTACATGAAATATGGTATTACCATATTACATTGTAATATGGTATACCATATTGTATGCCATATTACAATGTAATATGGTAATGCCA
>JZKD02S0013472.1:13568-25067 GCA_000966675.3 Picea glauca
TAAATAATCTCTTCATTAGAAATACCTTATTTGATGCTGAGGGTTTTTCATACAATTTGGCCAACGCATCCATCAAACCCTTCGTTGTCTTTTCTTTCGAAATATTGAAAGCCACCGACGCTGCCAGGCTCAGCCGTATGGTTCCTAGAGCCTTTCTATCAAGAATCTTCCATTCTTCGTCCTTCATGGATGCCAGCTTCTTTGCTACTCCACTCAATGGTAGGAATAGATCCTTCTGATATAAATAGTCTTCCATCTGCATCTTACATAACTGGTAGTTTTGGCCGTTAAATTTCTCAACCCTAAACTTTCCATCTTCTGAAATTGCTCCCACTCGAACCAGGAACCCTCTTTTCCTGCGAGTTACCTTACGCTCCGATACCAGTTGTTAGAAAAACAATACCGCGGAGCAATAAAATAAAATAAATGCAGAAACAAAACATAGAAGACACACAATACAAGAGAGACACAGATTTACGTGGTTCACCTAGTGTGGGCTACGTCCACCAGAGAAATTGTCAGGTCCTTCCTTTATTATTATCCAGCAAATGAAGGGATACAACCTATAGAAAAACCCGTTGTAACTTCCTCTTCTTTCTCTCACAGTATCCTCTCTTAGAATACAATATTCACCATCATACATAGCTGCAATACATTTCCCTCATAAAAAAGGGATGCCTTCTAGGGAAAAAAAAAACCCTAACATAATCTCTACCGTTAGATCTTCGACCTTATAATGAATGGTCTAGATTTACAATGAAATTACAATATACTTTTATAAGGCAATTTTTGCTTCGGGGGACCGCTTGCCCCCAAACCCCCCATCCAGGGGGATGGACCCCCCAGACCCCGCAGAGGGGGTACCCCCTCTCTGCACTCCCCCACGTGGAAGAGTGTACATACTTCTAGGGTGTAAATACTTCATGGGGTATAAACATGGCTGAAAGCAAGGACCTCTGAATCAGGAAGATAATCAGGCTCCACAACCAACACGGCTATGTTTCCTTCCAGCGTTTAAACTGAATGAAGGAGGAGTGGGCCCAAACCTGTTAGAATATAGAAGATGGTGTTCTCATTTTACCATTGACGATACCCTCGTCAACCAACGATAGGTCGAAGCCACCCTCCAAGAACCTTAACCTTGACTGAGAATTTCTCCGGAAGCAAACCCTAGGCTAGATAGCCAAACAAAGGGTAGCACACCTTTCCCCAAGGATAGCGCATCACAAAAAGATGATCAGATAGTCCAAACCCTAGACAAGAGATAGTCCAAGCCAATACTGAAAACTAGTTGTTGTTGCAATTGCACCTGCAACCCTCCTCCACATGTGCGCACCAAACTAGGAACTGCAGTGCGCACCAACTAGGAACTGCAATTCTGAGATGCTGTCAAATGAGAACTGGCACCATGTATTTATAGTGGTTCTTCCAGATTTGTTGGGGCCAACTTCTCCTTCTCGATATGTGTCTGTTCAGTATATTATTATTATTTCTAGCCGACTTCTTCTCTTGGAGGCTAATAACCTAATATTAATTATCTTCTTGAGCCAACAAGACTTCTAGGGTTATTAGCCAACTCATTAGGGTTTTCTCTTGCTTTCTGAAGTCTTCTATTCTCGTCAGGTTCACACATGGAGGTAAATACCTCCCACAACTACCATAATATTAACACAGATGACACCCGCGTCGAGCAATTCTTGAACAATTTTCTCAATTTCATTATTTTGGGCAAAGAGATGACGATATGAGCGGACATTGGGAGGAAGATTGCCCAGAACTAGAGGAATGGAATGATCATGAACACTGCAGGAATGTGGAAGGCCATGGGGGGTGGAAAAAATAGTTTGGTGTTTGGAAAGTATAGATTGGAGTTCAGGATGCACAGATGGTGTCTCAAGTGCTTGATTGGCATTGAGTTGGGAAATAATGTCGAAATGGCCTTTATTGAGGAGATTTTCCATTCGATGGGAACTGGTGATCGCAGAGGAGACTGTTGTGATATAACACACCCGACCCCTAAATACCCTTTCTAGGGATGGAACATCAAATTTTTTCTCGTTCAAATCATCTCAAATCATCCCTTTGAGGTCTTCATCCTCTTCTACTCGTTTGTATCTTTCTAACGACTATTACCGGCTCAAATCTAATCCCTGGTTTGTGAGATACAGSCTCTTGAAGTTATTCGAGCGTTATTAGTTGGGGTCTTCGGTGTTCGGCGTTGAACGCCCCTTTTCTTATAGCATGCATACTCCCCGAAGTCCCGAAATCTCTCCATGTGGTCTTGTCCATTCGACGATCGGCGTTCGGCGTTTTACGTTGAACGTCCCTTTTTCGGCATTTAGTGTTCGACAATCGATGATCGATGTTCTATGTTTTCGACGTTCGACAATCAGCGATCGACGTTCAATGTTTCGGTGTTCAGCGTTGAACACCCCTCTACTATACTACACCCCAAATCTTTCGAACTCCCAAAGTTCTGGTCACATCACCAACCACGTTGGCCAGGCGGGCACGAACTAGCGGCCGACACGCGGCGACGGCCAAAGGTGACACGTGTCCTCATTAGGGGTGACATGTGTCATGCTCTAATAGGTATAAGAGGTATGAAAAACATCCATATCTTGGTGACACGTGGCACATTAACACTGGGTCCACGTCACCCTGGGTGACGTCAGCACGCCACATCACCTCAGGCTGATAGCTTTCCAAACCCTCCAATCTCACGGTCAATATGCGTCCACATAGTCCTCGGGATCTATGGCCTCCGTCGCTTCACCACTTCAGCGTTTAGGGGTTTCATGGTGTAATCCTCTCCTTATTCCCAGCGTAGGTCAAGCCGAATTGACCATGGGGTAGATCCAACGGTCACGAGTGGTATTGAAGATCCTCTAGATCGATGGCTCTTATTAATTCGTGACTTCGAAACTTATCAACACGCCATACCTTAAATCCCCCGAAGTGCCAAGTCTCCAGACTAAAGGATCTGGCTCCGCGTGTCCCCTTTATATAGATGGTTGGGATTTACTCCATTGGTTGCAACTTCAGGAGTCTTCACACTTTGAAGACTCTCGTCCAAATTCCTCTGGAGTGTCAAACCTCCAAACTACGAGATCTCCTACCACGTGGACCAAACAGGTAATTGCCAAAGATGACACATGGCAAGGCAGAGAGGACACGTGGCCCCTTCAGTGGGTGACACGTGCCACGTGTTAATGGACCTATATGGTCTGCGAAATGCCCGAATCCAAGTGACACATGGCACGTTGATCATGGGTCCACGTCACCCTAGATGACGTCACTGTGCCACGTCACTCCAAATTGATAGCCTTCTAACATCCCTCAGATCTCACGGTCAATATCCAACCACATAGATCCATAGATCTACAACTCTCGTTACTTCGAGAATTCGGCATTCGAGAGTTTTACTATGCAAACTCCTCGTGACTCCCAAAGTTGGTGAGTGTCGAGTTGACCATAGTCTAAATATGATGGTCAGGATCTATCAACGTGGACCTACAAATATACAGCTCTCGTGGCTTCGGGACTTCGGTCTTCGGCCCTTCACGAGTTCCTCTTCCCGTTAACACAACGACTCAAAACTATTGAAGTGCCACTCTCCGAACTGTGGGATCTGGCGACATGTATCCCTTCTGATGGATGGTCCTGATTCGCTTTGGACTTCGGGATTTAGGAGGATCTGTCTCCCTTACAACGAATACACAAAGTTCGTCGAACTCACGAAGGTTGAAGGATTCGGGGGAGGTTAATACCCGTGCTCCTTCTCCAAATCCAACGGTCATGACGGACCTTGGCTTCTCTCAAACGGATCTCTTTCGCTTGCCTTCCAAACGAAAGGATCCTCCCTTTCGAGAATTAAATCTCACTACCCTTTCTGAGCTTCATCTGCTCTGAAGGACTAAGGCACGGATGTGCGCTTTCTCCTGAGCTTGATATGTATACATAAAACTGTTCCCAAGGTCGACGGACTCACAGATCATTTTCTTTAACTTGAGCCACTACAGGGCCTGAGCCTTTACGTGTACAAACCATATAGTTCCTTACTTGCTTAAATACACAATCAAGCAAAAGATAAGGGAACACAATCTAACCATCAAGCAACATGCACATCCCTGAAACATTCACAGGATATCCAACTTTATTTTACAGTTACAGCTCAAATATACAGGGTATGAGAATACTTATCTATTTCAGTTTGTAGAAAACGAACTGACTGTGGGTGTGTGCCTTCGCACCCAAACGTAGGCTCAGAGACATCCAATCTTAGCCCTCTGGTCACCCCCATGCCAAGCCATGATATCACCAAGGAAATTTTTTCCATTACTCAGAGATCCTTTCTCTTTCATAGCATCCCTACGAGGTTTATCAGATGCTTCCTCAACATCAAGCTCGTGGCTTTCCTCCTTTCTTCTGCATATCCGGGTCGCGCGTTCCCCTCTGTGCATGCACTCTTGTCTGATGTCTCTCCTTCTCTCTGTAGATCCTCCCGCGCTCCTCTTCCATGTATCTTCTCTCGTCTCTATTTTCTGTATATCTTTTTCCCAAGATGGTTCTCAACCTATCTTGTTCCCTTCTGTCAAAAGGAAACTCAGGTCAGTCTGGTCTTCCAGATCCTGTGGTACTTCGGGCTTCCATTCTTCAATCAGACCATGCTTCCATTCATGGGGGTGGTTTGATGCAAACCCCCTTCCCTCCAAAGGACTGCTCAACCTCCCGATCTTGGATCGTTCGAATTTCTGAGTCGGAGTGACTCTTTGGGTCCCTGCGAGCACCCGAAACCACTCTACCCTCACACACAGGTCCTTTTTTCAAACGACCACAGCTATGACTATGTGAGCTTGTCCCTTCGCAATTCGGGCTTCGGGGATATCCCGAACTCCTTCAGCTTTTCCCGAAGTGATTTTCTCCAAATCTTCATAGTTCTGCCACGCATCTCCTCAGATTCACCGGCCCCACTATGGTTCGGGTTTCGCGACTTCGCGAAACTCTAATGCTCTCATCCACGAACCTTCAGACTCCTGATTTTTGAATTCCTTGATTCGTTGCCACATGTTCTCCCCACGATCAATGGCTGAGGTTAAATCACGACTTCGGACTACACGATTCTTCTTTCGGTAAGCCTTCAAACTTCCCGAACTCCAAAGTGTTGAAACACCTTACGGTTACCCTTTGCGTAGCTCTCCCAGATCTAACGGTATGGAATCGTTCGTCCCCCTCCAAAATGAATCTCGTCCACTGACTTTTATGGAAACTTCAGGGACGTTTCTCCTCAAAGAATTTCCACCACTCTCCCCCTTGAGCTTTACTTCCTTGACTTTCTCTTGTTCCTCATAACACTCTCTTTGACACTTAGTCGAATTCCCAACCTGTGCACACCTTGCAATGGGTTCGTTCCACACTCAACTCCTCTGTGAATGATCTCGCACTCCTTGCGACTGCTCTCCAACAACTTCTCTTTTGTGACTAAAATCGCACTATTTCCCCTGAGCTTATGAGTTTGAAAAATCTGTCATGCACTCCTTGCAGATGTCGATGCACTCCTTGCATACATAAGTTTCACTATCTCTTCTGAGCTTCGAGTCAAGATAGACTCGGTCATGCACTCCTTGCAGACACTATGCACACCTTACACTCGCTCAACGAAGAGAAACAATTGAAACTTATTCAATATTCACAGTAACTCATATATTCAACCCTGTAAATGCATTCATAGATACAAGGACAAGGAATAACAGAGAATTGAAAAACAAACAAGAATCTATCATTCACACATTCAGATAGACACAATAATAACACCCATTTGGGAAAATATTCCTCTGCTATATTCATTCAACTGAACTTTACATTCATATGCTACTTCTTGGTAGCTCTCAGCTCTTGACTACAATGGCAATCTACACATTAGATTCAACAACCTCTACTTGGAAATAATACAAAGCTTTATACAAAGGGGCGCTCTTCGAGCCTTTCCCTCCAACTACTCTACAGTTATCGTATCGAAATAAAAGCTTCAACTACTTAACATTTATTAAAATAAATATTGAGTCAGGCAAATAAGAGCGGATGCTCCAAATCTGTGTTGCGATCCTTCCGATTAAAACAAAATACATCTCCCCCATCGATCTTATGCGATGGTTCAACCTCCGATCATTAAAGACGTTCATAACTCAAAATCTTTGTCAGATATTACGTTAATATACCATATTTGAAATTCAAAACATTTCAAAGTACGCACTAGTGTGCCCAACTGTCCTCCACATAGGCTTTGCTAGCGATGCTCCTGCATCATGGTTGGTCCTTCCTTCATTAACTGATTCCTCTCCTTGGGATCCGGAGGGGGTTTATCATTTCCAACAAGGGGAAATTCGGGGTCATTTGACATAATGAACCCTCTCTTATAGTTTTCCCATTCTTTCCTCTAGTGATATCATGGCCAGTACTTCAAGGCTTCACCCTCAAAGTCAGTCATTAGAAATCTAAACAATAATACATTTACATCGTTCACATGCTTTAGTATGGTAATCCTAACTAACAATTAATTACAAGTTGGGGGAAATAGGGGTGTTACATGTGATGCCTTGGAACTTATACTATTGGTCGTCCTATTGAAATTACATGGTCAATTCCTTAAAATCCATGAGGATGGGACCGAGAGTGCGTAACCATTCTACACCTAACACAATGTCACATCCACCCATGTCGATAGAGAACATATGAGATTTCATGTTTTACTGGCCAATTTGGAGACGCACATTTTCACAATGTTCCCCACATTTCATGGAACCGCCATTGGCAATTATGATTTGAAAATTGTTGACTGCATGGATATAGCAATGGGTTTCTTGAGCAATGCATCGATGAATGAAATTATGAGTGCTACCACTATCAATTAGGATGATGACCTTCTGGTTTTTAATGTAGCCAATTATCTTGAGGGTTTGGGGAGCAGAGAAGCCAGTGAGTGCATTCAAGGAAATGACTGGTTCAACTTCTGGTGGATCAGATGGCGGAGTGATAGGAGTTGGCTCCCGTAGCACAGCTGCATGAGAAGCCTCGATCTCATCTTCAACAACATCCTCAGAGATGGCCATGAACAACTTATGTTCCTTACACTTGTGCCCCGAAAAATATTTTTCATCACAATTATAGCAAAGACCTTTGAGTTGGCATTCAACCATTTTTACTCGGGTTAATTTCTAGATCTTGAGAGGGGCGGGATGGGGGGCAGGAGTGGACGGGCAAGGACGTGGAGGGAAAGAAGGTTTGCGGTGTTGGGAAAAAACAACATGTTGGGCTTCCTTGGCACGTTAAGTAGATTCCAACCAAGTCTGGGGACAACCTGTTGGGCTTTCTTGGCACGTTGAGTAGCTTCCAACCAAGTCTGGGGGAAAGTCATGAGGACTTGGGCTCAGATGTCAACCTTGAGGCCATTGATAAAGCATTCTTGGAAAAAAGTATCAGACATGCCCTTTGTTCTAAAATCTAACTGCTCAAATGCAGCTATAAACTCTTCCATTGTACCTGCCTGTTTCAATTTGGTCAGGTGGCCCAGGAAGTGTGTATCAATGTCAAAGAGGTCATAAAGTTCAACCACAAACTGGGTCCAAGCCACATATCCTTGGCGTGATTTGTGACACCATTGCCACCATTGCCAACATTCAGGGTCCAAATAGAGGACACCGGAACAAAGTTTGGCCAAGTCATCAGTGATGCCATGCAAGGACAAGTAATGTTCCATTCGAGTGACCCAACCAGTGGGATCTGAGTCGTCAAATTTGTTCACCTCCACTTGTGGAAGACACAGATCATGATGAAAAGGGTTGGACTAAAACTGTTGGGAAATGGAGGAAGCGGTACCTTCGAGGTTAGAAGGTTGATCAGATGAGGAATGGATGCCAAAAATGGGCAATTTTTCCAGGACCTTGGCAGCAAATGAGTCAATTTGAGACTCAAGGTGGGATTCAAGCTAGTTGGTAAGGTGAGAATTGATGTCCTTGTTTATTTCCTCTTTTAGGTGGTCCATTCTGGACTCAATGTGTGTATCTATTCGGTTTTCAAGGTCTTGGTTGCGAGTGTTGGCCATGGTGAGGGAAAATACAGGAAAAGGTGGGAAAGAAAGTTGGGTGAAAAGGGTGGGTGGGTGCACGGAAAAACAAGGCTAAATAGGTATCATTGTGATTAGGACAAAAAGAGGAGTCCAATGGAATAGGTCCCAAGTAGGGATGCCAGAAAGGGGGTTGGGACCACAGGAAAAAAGGCTAAAAAATGATAGGTATCACTGCGATTAGGATGAAAAGAGGATTCCAATGTGATAGGTCTCAAATAAGGGTGCGGGAAGGCCCCAGACTTTTTTTTAACTCCCGTGGAGTTATACTCCAATCTAAAGAATATTGCAGTGTTGAAAGGCCCAAATTCTTAACAGAAAAAAATGTGTAGTAATTTCGCCACCAAGATGCAAGAGGTAAAGTTGCACGAAAATAGATCTTGTCTGTTCTATTTTTGTTTCCGTCCCAAGGGTTAGGGTATTCAGGGTTTCTACAGACAAGGGTTTTCTATGTGCTATAGCTCTCTGATATACATGTGGGATCCAACAATAGTACTCAGCCCAATATCTTAGGGCACCAACTAAGGAGGCTAGATTGTGCCCTCGACTACCCAAGTACTAAAGAGTATCTTCCCGAGTGTTGTTCTCGGTGGCACTATAGCAATCAGGCGGTCGATTGGTTTATCTACGGAGGGCTTTAGGATATCTAGGTTGATCCGTATACAAGTGTTTTCTGATGCACTACCACTCGAAGGGGTACCAACAGGGGTTACAAGGATGGCCAACAATGTGCGCTTAAGTACCACTTGTAGTTCTTGCGTGTATGCTTCCCCGACCGTGGATTTATGCGTTGAATGACAGATCTTTGTAGTTTTAAGACGTCGGAATACGTCTCTACCCCGAAAAAAAAAATAACCCACAATTTTCTACCAAGGAAAGTGCTCTGATACCACTTGTAAGGTACCAGATCTATTATAATAGCCGAAAACAGAAATATTGCAGAGAATAACAACAGAACAGCACAATAGATGAAACCAAAGCACCAAAATAATATCTTTATTAATAGGAAACAATGTTCACTTGCCTCTTCGAGGGGGAAACCTCCAGCAAAGCAGCACTCTATTACAATAATTCTCAAGACAAAGCTTCTCATGACTCCTACTCTTTTTATACTAATTCTATCTTCTAAAGATCATTCTAGAGGAAGATCCATCTAGAAGCAGAAGCTTCTATTAGGTCTTCTTACATTGACTTATTCCAATTTATTAAATAGGCCTTATTAACTAATGTCGGCCTTTATTACATGGAAATATATTATTCTATCTACGTGAGGGATTAGGGAGGTTAGGTCCTGTTATCCCCACTTTTAGGGATAACTAGGAGATCATGTCTCGAGGCCCATAGGTCCTAGACATGGAGTACCGAGAGCAAGAATGACTTTAGCATGGCCCTGGAGGGCCCACCTTTTCTTTCTTCCAGCATCTTTGTCTTGTTAGCAGCAGCAACATCCATCACCATCATCTTGGTCCTGTGTCATAGATGGTTCTTGCTCCATGAGGTAATTAGTCCAGGTATCATGGAATGTGTCACTTTGATCATCAAAACCATTGAATGTATGCATCTAATTCCTTTTATTTCTAACAACTGTTTGGATCTTACACCTGCCCACTTGACCATGTTTGGGGGGATTGACAGGGTGCCCTAGCAAGCCTGTGTCTGTAGGTTTTGGTTTGCAACTAGGGGGATTTCTGAAAAGCCATCGTCAACTCCCATCATAGCACCATTGTTTCATCTTGTTTCCCACTCACTTATCCCTTTCCACTTGTTCAGGCACTGGGTTGACCTATTTTCAGGACTGCACCTTATCTCGTGGGAAGAAGGGGCTAAAGGCCCAAAAGGTAAAAGCAAGCCAGTAAAAGATAAAAGCCTAAAAATAAAACCTCGAGATGCTTCGCCCAGTGATCCCCGAGAAAGAAATAAAAGGCTTCTCAGCAAGAAACAAGTGGGACCCGAAAAAATAATAAAACAAGACCTAACTAGAGGGTAGGGGGTCTCATCACAAGCCAGCCTATTAGGTCCATGGATACCTAGCAGTATGACATTACCACCAGTTGGTTACCACGCCAGGGTAGTGACTCTTGGTTGCATGGCCGAGTGAAAGGGGGTCTCATCACGAGCCAACCTTCTCATTTCTATGAAAGTACTTGTGGGTAACGCTGTCTCCACTGGGCACCACGCCAGGGAAGTGTCCCTTGATTAGCTCTTGAACAAAAAAAAAGGAAAAGCAATAAAAGATAAAAGAATAAAAGGCAAGAATGGACTTGGAAAGAATGCATCCAAGACAGGTACAACTCGCCTTCTAACAAAGGCACCCACAGGTAACATCTCTTGCATCCTTGGCCCTCATTGCACCAAGATGCTTGGACATCCCCTGACCACATCACCCACTCACATGGATTGGATGAGGTCTCTTCCAATGATCCAGAATTGGATCCAGAACCCTGACAGGGGTTGAAAAATGATCAAAAATGAAAGTGCTCGAAATGCGACGAAACCAGCATCATTGCGTCCATCTCGTCTTCCTGATTCCGGTGGTATATTTACTTTGTCAAATGGGCTTCGTATGCAGAAGTTATCACGTTCTGATGGAAAGCCCAAACAGGTAAAAAGTCAAAGGTCAACTGGTCAAAAAGTCAATGCTGATGTTAGCATGACATCAGCATGATGATTGTGCAGGAGATGACGTGGCACACTCTGGATGATGGTGATTGGGCAAGTTCGCTGACAGGGCAAACATGTGGCAGGCAACTGGACCAGTCAATGGTTGACAAGTGGCATTTGTCCGTCGAATGGGAATGTGCCATGTGGCCCAGTCATGGGTAGCCACATGGCACCCAGTCATCAGTTGAAGTGGCATGTTTCAAAAAATGTTTTGGGGTCCATGGGTTTTGAACCCATGACCACCACCAGGCCCAACACCTTAAGAAATGGTCCTTTACCAATGCGCCAAATTATTGTTTATGTTATAAAACCCACATTATAAAACATATTGCATGGTGGCGCATAAAGGAGGGGGTTGGTATAGTGTCCCCAAGGCCGAGCCCCATTGTAAACCATGTTTTGAAAGGAATTTTAATTATGTTTTATAGCCTGGTGAGCCAAGTTTTGTATAACTGGTAGGCTTATGTGTTTGTTAGGCCAGGGAGCCTAAGTGTTGAAGGCCAGGAGCCTGCTGATGTACTTGTATGTATGCAGAATGATTAATAAAATATAAACACCGCCAGGTGAAGACTGACCACGATGAATGAGTGAAGGGGGACTAAGCATCCACAGAGTGGGCAAGGAATTAGGGGCTGGAGGTGGGAAAAAGGGGCTAAGTGTTGAGCCTAGAGGGCTTAAGCCTTGGGAATAATATTTTAATATTATTCCAAAAGAGA